>PVKS010046641.1:0-13197 GCA_004027875.1 Aplodontia rufa
AAATCATTAGTAATCAGAGAAATGCAAATGAAAACCACATTAAAATATCACCTTACACCAGTCAGAATGGCAAAGATGAAGAAAATAAACAACAATAGATGCTGGAGGGGCTGTGGAGAGATAGGCACACTAACACACTGTTGGTGGAGCTGCAGACTGGTACAGCCCCTCTGGAAAGCAGTATGGAGAATCCTTAAAACACTAGGGATGACTCCACCATACGACCCTGCTATTCCACTCCTGGGTATCTTTTCAGGGGACTTAGAATCAGCACATTACAGTGACAGAGCAATATCGATGTTCATAGCAGCACAATTTACTATCGCTAGGCTATGGAAACAACCCAGATGTCCCTCACTGGAAGAATGGATCCAAAAACTGTGGTACATTTATACCATGGAATATTACACAGCAATTAGAAACAATGACATTGCAGCCTTCGAGGGTAAATGGATAGTTATGGAAGAGATCATGATGAGTAAAATCAGCTTAACCCAGAGATCTAAGGGTCTATTGTCTCCACTCATCTGTGGAGGTGGGGACTAGACCCTGGACAATGAGAAAGTTGGTCTAGAAACATGAGTTAAATTCAGATAAGATGTAATGCTTTACAAGTTAATACTATTTTTAGAGTTATAATGGGAAGGGGAAGGGAGGGATAAGGGAGGGTAATTGGGGGGGGGGCACTCCTGGGGACAGTTGCAATGACCAGAATATATACACATCTTATACACATTTTATATTGTTTTGTTAAAATCTTGCAAGTTTGCTCAAAAATAAAAAAATTAAAATAAAATAAAAAAAAGAAAAAAAAATAAAGAAAGCATTTTTGCGAAGTCACTTCCCAGGCTTATTCTCTGTCTGGCGGCGAGATCAGTGTCTGGAAGCTGCCTGCATACAGACACAGAGAAGCAGGTTATGCTGCGGAAGCAGGTGCGGGAGCTGCAAAGGTCGGGGAGCTTAACATCCATCTTTTAACCTCCCTGGTGGATTTCCCACTCCCCGACTTACCTGAAGCAGCCCTCCTTAGGTCGGCAAAGCAGGCTCTTAAAACTGCGTCTGGAACCAGCCACAAACCACAGGCTGAATTGGGTAGAGAAGGCTGGGGTCAGGCTCGGAAGCAGGTCCGGGAGCTGCGAGGGCGGGGGAGCAGAGCATCCATCTTTAAACCTTTGAAAGATTCCACACTCCCTGTCCGGGACCAGCCCTCCCTAGGTGAGCAAAGCAGGCTCTTAAATTTGCATCTGGAGCCGGCCACAGACACAGACTGAACAGGAGGGAGAAGGCTTGGCTCAGGCCCTAAATCCTTTTCACATAAGGGGTCTGGGTCAGTGGAGTAACGGGGAACATTGCTCAGCACTAACCACTTCCACCATAGACAGAAGGACGGCTGAGCTTTGAAAACATAAGACTTCTGACTTTCAGATCCCCTGAAAGCCCCAACTGAAAGATCCTGTCTTTCATACCCAGACAGTAAATGAACATCTCCTACCAAAAGGACTAGAGACTCTCTTAATATCTATACTTCCATGTTTTTCCCATTTTTTTCCTTTGTTTGCTTTCATGTTCTAGTTGTGTACCAATGCGATAACTGGAAAAGTTTACTGGTTCTCTGATATATAAAAACTCTAGCTGCTTTTGTTTCCCTGACCTCCTAACTTCTAGGGGCGGTTAGCCCCCTATTCTTCCTTTTTTTTTTCTTTTCTTTCTTTTTCCTCTCTTCTTCTAGGGGAAAAATAAACAATAATATTTCTTCCTGTTTTGATAGCCTGATTTTAGGTTTCTTTCTCTTTTTCTTTTTCCCTATTTATCATCTCTCTTATTCCCTCTTATCCATCCTGTCTAGCCGTGTCCTCATTCTTGAGAAGAAGGATTCTGGTCAGTGCATATAATATTTGAAATATTTTATGCCTGATAAGCATAATTCTCAGGGGTAACTTCTTCCCTTAAATGATCACCCAAATCTTAATAATAACTCTTTTACCCTTCCTGTATTAGGCCACAGCTATCCCAGCTTCCCTTTGGATCTGTGTTTTCTTTTCTACTTCCTTCTGTTCTCCTTTATCTTAAATTTAGTAATTTTTAAAAATTTCCTTTTCTTTTCAAATTTTTTCCTCTTAACAATTTCTTTTTCTTTGTACAGCAATTTCTTTACCTCCTCCACTTTCTCACTGTACATAACTGGACTATATAATCTCCTCTCTTAATTTCACCAGCATTACCCCCCCTTTCTGACTTCAAATTAGTTAACTCTCTTCAACCCCCCCATTATTAAGGCTGGGTAACTATTACTGCTGTAATTGTTAATTTGAATAAACTTATTTGTTCTTGAAGTCTGACACATGTAATAGCAAAATACTAGTGTCACCAAAAATATTGTCTATCACTAACACTAGTTGCATAGGCTGAATTCAAAAGACCATTATAGTCTGTGCTAAATAACTAATTTACAATTGTTTATTGTAAGCTTTGGTTGTACATGTTGACAGTTTGCTACTAGCGCATGAGATGCTGGAAACCTGTAAGGGTAACAAATAGTTCAGACTAAAGGGGATAGTCTTTTGAAATCAACTCTCCTGACAAAACCCCATTTCAAGTAAGAGTCTGGACAGACTTCCCAATCCAACAGCTTAGTCCTTAAGGCAGGTGGCAGGAAAAAGAATCACGGAATCTTCTACTGCTTCCACAAAGGGTTCATCTGACAAATAAGAGAGAAGAATCTCTTCAGACATGATGAATCAAACTCAAAGAGGTTCACAGCAATCCCAAAATTCCCCTAGTAAGGGGGCTATGGCCACGGACAGGGATGAAAATCTAGAACAATATATCAAAGAGCTGATAACAAAAAGGAACAACAAATTAAAAGAAGAGATAATGAAGGGAATAAATGAGAAAACTCAAGAGCTGAGAAACTTGATCATTAAAGAAATTGATTCCCTCAAAAAGGAAGTTACAGACATAAAATCTGTAGTCAATGACATGAGAGGGACCATGCAAGAATTCAATAATAGACTAACTTCAGTAGAAAATAGAACTTCTGCTATTGAAGAGAGAACTTCCGATAATGATGACAGGTTGATTAAGCTAGAGCTCACTGACATCAAAAAAGAAAAACAAGATATCATGACCAGAATTTTATAAAGGTCTGGGATGAAATGAGAAGGAACAATCTGAGAGTAATTGGGATACAGGAAGAAATTGAGACAGGCACCAATGCTATGAGGGATATTCTCAAAGATATTGTGAAAGAAATCTTTTCTCACATAAAAATAGAGTCAGACATGCTCATCCAGGAAGCTTAAGGACAACCACTAGGCCTAATCAAAAGAGAAATTCACCAAGACACATCATATTCAAAATACACAACAGGGACACCAAGGAAACTATATTAAAAGCAGCAAGGGAGAAACAAACGCCAAATCACATTCAGAGGAAAGCCAATAAGAATTGTCTGTGAGTTTTCAACCAAGGTATAGGAAGCAAGAAGGTCTTGGAATAATATCTTTCAATGCATAAATGATCACAACATGCAGCCTAGAATTCTATACCCAGCAAAACTCAGTTTCAAATATGATGGAGAAATAAGAACTTTTCATGATAAAACAAAACTGGCAGAATTTGTCAACAGGAAACCTGCCCTACAAAGAATTCTCAAGGAAACATTCCAGACAGAAGAACAAGCAAGTGATACCCAAAACCCACTAACTGAAGAAATTCAGTGAAACTATCACCCAGCAAGAACTAACCAAGGCAACCACAGAACTAGCTAAATAAGACAAAATGACTGTGAATCAATTACACATTTTTATTTTAACACTGAATGCGAATGGTCTAAATGCACCACTCAAAAGACACAGACTTGCAGACTGGATCAAAAAACAAAATCCAACCATATGCTACTTACAAGAAACTCACCTAACAGGCAAGGACATCCACAGATTAAGGGTGAAAGGATGGAAAAAATATACCATGCATACGGTGCAAGAAAACAAGCCAGTGTCACTATACTATATATATATATATATATATATATATCTGACAAAGTAAATCAATCAGAAGAGATAAAGAAGGCCACTACTTAATGCTAAAAGGAACCCTTAAACAGGAAGAAATAACCCTAGTTAATATTACTCTCCAAACAACAGTGCACCCAACTACATGAATGAATTACTTCAAGACATCAAACCACTTGTGGATCACAACACAATAATACTGGGAGACTTCAACACTTCGCTGTCACCATTAGACAGATCATCAAAACAAAAAATCAATAAAGAAATCTCCGGCCTAAATAACTCCATAAATCAAATGGACTTAATAGACATGTATAGAATTTTCCATCCCAAGTTAGCAGAATACACCTTCTTCTCTGCAGCACATGAATCCTTTTCCAAAACAGACCATATTCTGGTTCATAAAGATAATCTCAGTAAATATAAAAAAGTAAACATCATCCCGTGTGTCCTTTCAGACCACAATGCTATGACTCTAGCAATCAACAGCAATAATCATAACAGAAAGCACACATACTCATGGAGATTGAATAATACCCTATTAAATGAAGAATGGATCCAAGAACACATGAGAAGTAATCCAAAAAGTCTTGGGAAAGAATAAAAATGAAGAAACAACATATAGAAACCTCTGGGACAGCATGAAAGCTTTCCTACGTGGAAAATTCATAGCACTGAGTGCCCACATTAAAAATGAAGAGAGATCCCAAATAAATAAGCTTATGCTTCATCTCAAAGCCTTTCAAAAGGAAGAACAATCTAACCCCAAAGCCAGCAGAAGACAGGAAATAATCAAGATCAAAGCTGAAATCAATGAAATTGAGAACAAAAAAACAATAAAAAGAATTGAAGAAACAACAAGCTGGTACTTTGAAAAAATAAACAAGATAGACCACTAGCAAATCTAACGAAAAGAAGAAGAGAAATGAAGCAAATCTATAAAATCTCCAATGAAAAGGCAGTGATCACCACTGACCCCATGGAAATCTAACAAATTATAAGATAATATTTTGAAAACCTATACTCCTCCAAAATTGATAATTTGGAGGAAATGGATAAATTTTTCATACAACATCCCTAAATTGACTCAGGATGATATTGAATTCCTAAATAGCCCAATCACAGGCATTGAAATCCATATCGCAATTAAAAGTCTAACAAAGAAGAATAGCCCAGCACCTGATGGCTTCCCACCTCATTTTTACCATACTTTTGAGGAGAAAATAACACCTCTCCTTATTAAGTTATTTCAAGAAATTAAAAAGGAGGGAATGCTCCCATCCACTTTTTATGAAGGAAACATAATTCTGATACCAAAACCTGACCAGGATACATCAAAAAAAGATAATTACAGACCAATATCCCTGATGAACTTGGATAGAAAAATCCTTAATAAAGTACTAGCAAACTGTATTCAAAAACTTATAAAGAAGATAATCCATCATGATCAAGTGGGCTTCATCCCAGACATGCAAGGCTGGTTCAACATAATCAAAACAATTAATGTAATTCACCACTTAAATAGAAGCAAGGACAAAAACCATATGATCATCTCAATGGATGCAGAAAAGGTCTTTGATAAAATCCAGCACCCTTTTATGTTCAAAACTCTAGAGAAGATAGGGTTCAAAGGACCATTTCTTAACTATGTAAAGACTATATATGTTAAACCCTCAGCTAGTATAATACTAAAAGGAGAAAAACTGAAAGCATTTCCATTAAAATTGGGAATTAAACAAGGCTATCCACTCTCACCACTTTTATTCAATATTGTTCTTGAGATCCTAGCTGGAGCAATTAGGCAAGAGAAAGAAATCAAAGGGATAAAAATAGGAAGAGAGGAAGTCAAACGCTCTCTTTTTGCTGATGACATGATCCTGTACCTGGAAGATCCAAAAAATTCCATCAGTAAACTGCTTGAACTCATTAACAGATTTAGCAAAATGGCAGGATACAAGATCAACATCCATAAATCAATAGCTTTCCTATACACTAATAATAATAGGACTGATGAAGAAATCAGGAAATTAGTCCCATTCAAAATATCTTCAAAAAAAATAAAACACTTGGGAATTAACCTTGCAAGGAAAATCAAAGATCTCTACAATGAAAATTATCGGTCATTGAAGAATGAAATCCAAGATGACCTAAGAAGATGGAAAGACGTCCCATGCTCTTGGATAGGCAGAATTAATATAATAAAAATGGCCATTCTACAAAAAACTTTATATAGATTTAATGCTATCCCTATAAAGATACCTATGTCATTCTTTACAGACAGGAAAAGCAATTCTCAAATTTATCTGGAACAATAAGAAACATAGAATCACCAAAACACTACTAAGCAAGAAAGATGAAACAGGCAGTTTTGCCATACCAGATTTAAAACTATACTATAGAGCCGAAGTAACAAAGACAGTATGGTACTGGTATCAAGATAGGAAAGAAAACCAATGGAATAGAATAGAAGACCCCAAAACAAATCCTCAAATCTTTTCACATCTGATTTTTGACAAAGTGGGATAAAATATTACATGGAAGAGAGGCAACCTAACAAATAGTAATGGACAAACTGCACAGCCATTGCAGAAAGTTGAAATTAGACCCATATCTTTCTCCTTGCACGAGAATCAAATCAAAATGGATCAAGGAGCTAGGAATTAATCCAGCTACCTTGCAACTGATGGAAGACAAATTAGGTCCAACATTTCAGCATTTGAGAATAGGCAAAGACTTTCTCAACATGTCTCCTAAAATGAAGGAAGTAAAGTCAAAAATCAGTGATTGGGATGCCATAAAGCTAAAAAGCTTTTGTACTGCCAAGGAAACAATCAAAAGAGTCAAGAGGTTTCATACGGAAATGGAGAGAATCATGGGCTATGATTCTTCTGACAGGGGCCTCATATCCAGAATCTACAATATCCTCAAAAATCTCAACTACAAAAACACAAACAACCCAAATGATAAATGGGCTAAAGAGCCAAACAGAAACTTCTCAATAGAAGAAATTGACCAAGCCAATGAATACATGAGAAAGTGTTCCAGATCACTAATAATCAGTGGAATGCAAATGAAAACTACATTAAAATAGCACCTTACGCCAGTCAGAATGGTAAAAATGAAGAAAATAAACAATAACAGATGGTGGAGGGGTTGTGGAGTGATAGACACACTAGCACACTGTTGGTGGAGCTGCAGACCGTTACAGCCCCTCTGGAAAGCAGTGTGGAGAATCCTCAAAAAACTAGGGATGAGCCCACAATATGATCCTACTATTCCACTCCTGGGTATTTTTCCAGGAGATTTAGAATCAGCACATTATAGTGACACGGCAATATCTATGTTCATAGCAGCTCAATTTACTATTGCTAGATAGAAACAACCCAGATGCCCCTCACTGGATGAATGGATCCAAAAATTGTGGTACATACACACCATGGAATTTTACACAGCAACTAGAAACAATGATATTGCAGCCTTTGAAGGTAAATGGATGGCTATGGAAGAAATTATGCTGAGTGAAATCAGCTTAACCCAGAGATCCAAGGGTTGAATGTCTTCAGACATCTGTGGAGGCTGGAACTAGATGCTGGCCATTGAGAAAGATGGTCTATTATCATGTGTTAAATCCAGAATGTTATACAACCTAATACTTTTTTAGAGATATTGTGGGAAGGGGAAGGGAGTGATAAAGGTGGGTAATTGAGGAGGGGCACTATTTGGGTAAATCTAATATCCAGAATCTATACACATTTTATATTATTTTGTTAAAAACTTGAATGGTTGTTCAAAAATAAATTTCTCAATTAAAAATATGAAAAAATAGTGAGAAATATAGCTAAAAGGAGAATATAAAATCTTTTCAGAAATCTTTGAACAGCCCAATTTCTTTAACAGTCAAGATGTCACCAATTGAGTAGAATAGTGTCTGGAAAGATGTGGTGCACACCTAAAAATGGAGAACATATGTTTATCATTAGTTTTAGAGCAAGCAGATAAAGGGAAAGAAAGGCTACTTACTTGGAGCAGGTGGTATAATGTTAGTGAGACTGAGAATAATTGGAACAATTTAAAAGTGAAGCAACCTTGAAGTTCACATCCCACAATTTCATGAGAAAGTCACATATCCAAATCTGATTTCATGAAAAGATTAATAATAGAGTAGTTGAAGTTACTCATTACATTTCATAGTCATGTTCAGTTACAGAAAATTCTATGTGCATTTGTGGGATATTAATGCTCATTTTCTTGTGTGCATTTTGGCTCTTGGCTTCTGGTGTTGGTTGTTGTCTTATAGTCACTACAGGAAACAAACTCAGTGGTGTGCACTTTGATATTCCTCTGTGGCTCGTGTTTATAATCCTTGTTCTAGTATCTTTATAATAATCAGAGAATATATGGATAAAACATCAACTATGATATTTATATTTTTACATTAACTGTCAAGCACTGTAGGATTTTTTGTTAGTTTTGTTTTCATTTGTATAATAATCATTAAAATGCACTTTATTTTATTGTTGTTCATTTAAATACATTTCCAAAGATGAACTATAAAGTAGTTTTCTCAGTCACTATAATACTTGAAAGTGAACTGAAAGTATATATGAAATGAACTTTTCTTTTTTTTTTTTAAAGAAAGAGGGGCAGTGAGAGAGAGAGAGAGAAAGAGAAAGTGAGAAAAAATTTTTGTTCAGTTTTTCATGTGACCTTCATTGCTCCTAGACTTTGCTTTGTACGTAGTGCTGGCGTTTGAACTCACATACTCGTGCATGCCAGGAAAGTGCCTTAACCATCAAGTCACCACTCCAGCCCAAGTTCTATGAACTTTAAAAGCTGGCATTATTGATGTAAGCAAAACATAATGCCTATTAAGTATGTGAAAACTGCTAACTGGAAATGAGAGTACCTCATACCTTGGAAACTACTGATTTATGATTTTCATTATACTTTTACAATTAGAACAAGGGATTTAAAACTTTGTTGTTTAAATTATTCTGTGATCAGATTTTTTTGTAGATAAACTTCATAAAATAGTCATGCTAATAATCTTACACAAAAGGATGAATCAATACAAAATTTCCAATGAGGCTTGCTTTGTTTCTATTACATTCACTCACATTTCCTTTCTTGAGAAAGCAGAGTATACTAGAATAATTTCAACTAAATTATTCATGCTTTTCCTTCCTCAGCTAATTTTTCAATAAAATAACTGGAATATATAAGTTATGCACATAATTTCTTTATAAATAGTGATGGGAAAGCAAATTATTAATAATTTTAGTGTTATCATTTTTCTGGATGTTCCAGAAACTTCCAAGCATAATCATTCAACTAATTTTTATTTTGTGCCTAGAAATTTCAAGTTCCCATGAGAGTCATAAAGATGAAAAGATAATTCTCATATTTAAGAAAAATTATACTTAGCTAACAAGAATAAAGTTGTACAAATTCTAATATAGAAGCTTTCATAAGAGAAATACAAATATTCCCCATGAAAAAAATACAGATTACAATAGGGACAATAAAGGGAGACGTTTGCTCAACTTCTGCTACTTTTGTTTCTCCCTTTCACTGAAGGGAGATGTTAGCTCCATTTGTTTAAAAAATGGAAATGGTTCTTCCAGAGGATGGAGGCCTGCCTCATTGTTGAAGTTCATGCTGGTGTTAAGCTATTGGATTTGGGGGATAATATGTTTTAGTTAAGGAAGAGGACATGTGAAAATGAATAAAGGTGCGAACAGGGGTAGAACTCAGGATTTCATGGCTATTTTGGTGTATGGATGCAAAAGTTTGAGGACAAACAAGGAATGAGTTCATAGGGATTGTCCTTGGTTGGTCTGGATTATAAACTGAAGGAGAGGAGAGTATAATTATGTAAAAAGGTGATATTTTTAGTTTGGAATTTTGGTAAGATAACAAAGACCCATGGGTGACCATGCCAGTAGGGATAATAAATAGAATGGTAATCCACCATTGGCACTTAAACTTAGAGATCATCCTTCAAATGCCTCCTTAAATTTTACAAGAGGCAGAATACTGGACTTTCTTATCTGGAATTTTCCTGCTGACACTACCTTTAAAATGCAACTATTAATGTACTGCTGCACACAGAGATGCATCCACAGAAGTAATTTCATTATGTGCCAAAACAACCAGCTAATTGATGCTCTCTAAAAATGTCTAATTTTCATTAATATGTATTGCTTTCTTCTAGGGATCATCACATGCATATACTTGACCAATTTCCACATCCTGGACTGAAAGACTTCCACAAATGTATGACTAAATGATATCAAAATAATAGAAATAAGGAGAAGGCACATAAAGTATATCAGTCAAAGCATGACTACAAGCAGTGAACACAATATGAAAGGAAAGGCCAGAAGAGATAGGAGAACTGAGAGGAGCTTCCACTGACCAAACGGACAATCCAGGAATTTTGCCTCTTTCTTGCCTTTAGTCTTAAAAGACAGGAAAGTCAGTTTTACCTGAAATTCACTGGTCCATTACATGAATTTGTTTCCATATGTCCCACTGTCAGTCAAAGCTTCAGAAACAGTTGAGGAGGTCACTCAATATAAATCCCTTTGTAAAGAAAGTACATTAAAAATGCAACGTAAGGACCAAGCATGCAAACCAGTACCCTTAAAGGAACAGAATGATCATCCTGGAGTTGGAGTAAGATATGTGGTAGAGTTCAGATATATGGTCCTAAAGCCCTAAGCATGTTTGCCTTTAATCTCAATACCTAATATAATTCCAGGAACATCAAGGTCCTCAGTAAAGATCCATTGAATGAATTACTGAACTGGCAATGTTTTATAGTATACTGAATAAACCTCTAGAAAATTAGTATGACATTATTTTTGCTGTATCAGGGGTTGAAGATAGGAATAGTAGTACATCAAATTTAATGAAATCACTTTGCTTAGTCCTGCTAATATAATCTTAGCTTAGTTTTGTTTTCTTTGGCCATAGTTGTCCACATCAGTTTAAAATGGACATTACCAAAAGTCTTTAGATTTCTCCACATCAATAACGTTGCCATCTTAAATTAAAAAAACATTATTCATTCATTTACCCCTCAAAATTCAGTTTTATTTTTCTTTCTCATCCAACTCTGCCAAGGAAACTGAACTATATTGATTTAGCCTACATATTCTCTTGCCCTCTGGCTTTCTATTGAATTTGGCTAAAGGGAAGCACCATTTAGAAATGTCAAGGGGGCAGGTAAGGTCAGGATACATATACCTTTGGCACCTTTCTTGCAGGTCATCTACGGTTGTCTGCATCCCTGTCAGGAGGACAACATTGAACAGACTTCTGTTCCTTTCTTGTCTTTGTATGTCTAACATTAATGTTATAGCCTCGCTGCTGCTGTTCCAAAATTGCTATTCAGAAGGCAGGAGGATCACAAGTTAGAGGAAATGTATTAGACCCTTCTTCAAATTAAAATAAACAGGACTATAAATATAGCTCAGTGGTATAGTGCTTACTAGCATGTGTGATAACCTGGGTTCAAGCCTCAGTACGAAGAAATAAATACTTCAAAAAACATCTTTATTCAGTGGCTGGGAATCTTCCAAAAGGGACACATAATCTCAAAGTGGATTATGTGAAAAGACAATGATGGTTGCTGCTGTGAATAGAAAACAAAACTTTGAAATATCTGTGAAAGCCATGTTGTTTAATTTAGGAGTAGATATTTATTAATTAAAGGGAAAAGTTATATAAAGTACAGCATATATAGTTAGGATATGATTTACAAAACTTAAGTTCAGCATTTTCAATTTATCTGTGTATTTATATTATATATATAGTATATACATATGCATAATATATATATACACAAACATACATATGTATACGTATTTATAAATTTAGAAATCATTGGATTAAAATTTTAAGGGAAATTATCTTAGGGAATTTAATACTTAGGCCAAAAATGTTATTAAATAGGTTACAAAAAATGAAAAGTTTCAATAAAATAAATTGATATATTGATTTCTTATAAAGAAAATTAGAATTTAAATGTATTTATTTTTCGTATGAGAAAATGTCTAATTGACTTATATTTAAATAGTAGCCATTTTATTTTTAGATAATGATAAAGACACAGTATGCAGAGACTTACCATATATCCTTTACCCAGTCTCACCCAGAGGTGATAAATGGCATAAATTCTATGCGTTATCACAACCAGGATTTTAACATTGATGAAAATTTATATCCTATTGCAATATCCCTACTTTAATTGTACATGTGTATGTGTGTGTGTGAGAGAGAGAGAGAGAGAGAGGTGAGAGAGAGAGAGAGAGATCATGCATGGATCTTATTCTAAAAATTATTACTGTTAAATACATCTGTCAATTTTAAATTACACTCAGACTAAATGTATAAATGTATAAATGTATAAAATGATTATTTTATACATTAAAAGCTATAAGAAGAAAATCACTTGGGAGAATTGACACTTCACTTTAATAAATGAAAATTAGTTTATTAAATAAATATATCAATTTAGTTTTCTTTTCAACTTGCATATTACTATAGTAAAAGCATTTATTTAATTAAGGTTAACAAATAATACATCATTTGGGGCTTTACTTTATTGTCTAGGATTAAAAGTAGATAATTACAAAATGGAGAAAAGTATAAAATTATCTTTGAAGGTAATTTTAAAGTATCTCAGAAATACTTAAGAGATTTATTTGTATGACACTGATTGGCAATTAACTCATTTCGGTCCACCATCTGACACTACTGAAATTAGAAACTGAAATGTGAGTATTATAGAGGACCCAAAATGATCCTCGAAGTTTGAAAATGTTTATTGATATGTTCAGAATCTTCTACTTATAAAAAGCAATAAGTTAAAGTAAGTGCTGATTTGCAGCTATTTCTCTTTATAAAGGTGGAAAGAAAAATGATAGACACATTTTACTGTGCCCCCAAATTGTGAGGAGTAAAGACTGGATGAGGCAATAAGCCATGGGCCAAATAAAGAGCACTCCGTTACCTGTGTCTGTGGTCACCAGCATTTGAAAACTATTGTTTTATAAGGCTTAACATAGTTTGGTTGCTACTAATCTAAGGAAACAGCTGCAAAAGCATTGCCCTCTATTTGGTAGTTCCACTGTGCTGGAACGATGGAAAGGTGGTTAGGCACTGATGCAACTCACAA
>PVKS010046642.1:0-13199 GCA_004027875.1 Aplodontia rufa
AAGCTGAGAAGCACCTCTGTAGAGGACTGGCCTGTGTTTCATTCATTCTACAATTCACTTAATCTCCAAGATTATTCAGTTCTAATATTTAAATATTTTATAAGTTAAATATTTAAGTGTTAAATATTCTGCACAAACAACAACAAAGAAATGCTGAGAAGCAAGATTCGTTATCAGCACTGTTTTAATTAGGTAGAAAACCTACCAACAGAAATTACGAGCTCGACTCCGTTTTTGTTCTTGTTGTAAACTGTGCAGCACTGTTCATGTTACATCTCTGAAGGGGAAAATGCCACTCAGACAGGGCTAAAACAGCTCATGAAATTCATCTACTTCATTCCATTTAAAATCTTAAAAGAACATGAAAACTGATGTCACAAATAACCTAAACTCTCCAAAAAGCCACCGTTAGAATGTGTCTTCCACCCTCCTCGCACTGCACTGTCTGAACCCAGGCCAGGCTCCTTCTGCACCTACACGCTGCACTGAAACCACATTTCAGCGTCTGCGACACTTTGAAGGCGCGCTCCAGTCTTACTGCAGCTGCTGGTGCATGGGCAGGGCGATCTGTGGCGGCACGTTAATGAATCTTTCACTTAGGAGGAAGCCCACGGGCTTGGCGGTGTCATTCAAAAGCTTGTCCAGCTGTTCAGCCATGCTCTTTTCACAGTTCTTCTCGCAGCAGCTTAGGACCAACTCTTTAATTTGTTCGGCACACTGGGTACCCTAGAAAGCAAAGAAAGGCTTGCTTTTTATTAAAGCCAGTTGCTTACAGGAGAAAACTCGAAGACGAAAGCCACTTCTTTTTATCCCGTAGGTAAGGGGCGTTTCCTGTCACAGCCTCTAACATCTGCTATGTCTTCAGTGTTGATTGCTTAAGTATTGCTCAAAAGCAGCTACCCCTCCAGGGGCTGGGAGGGAGGGAGGCAGGAAGTGCTGGGGAGGGACACTGGCCACATTATATTGTTATACTGGGTGCATTATGAATATGTAACAACAAACCCCCCATCACTATGTGCAACTATAATGCACCAATAAAAATAAAGTGGAAAAAATTTTTTAAAAACTTATTTATTACCAAAAAAAAAAAGTAACTATACCTGCTTAGTTAGCATTTCATGACTGCTGGTCAGAGAGGGTTATCATTAACACTCATCCACAGGAATGGCAATTCTAATCCATCCCACAAAAACAGGTGGAAGTAAATGGAAAGCTCACTTTAAAATTAAAGATTAAGTGTGAACTCGTTCTCATGAAAGTAAGCCACTGACACACTTATCAGATCTCAACAGTGAGTCCACAAAAGGGATCAATCAAAAACAAGTAAACATAAGTGCGTGCCCTCAGCTCTGGAAAGCAGCCAAGCCTCAGAACAGCCACACCACACACGTAGCGGAGACCAGCTGCACAGCACAGCAAGACAGCTCCTGTGCTGGCACCAAGGGAGGAACACCATGACACTGCACCACAGGGAGTGAACCTGACTTCAACTGGGTGTGGATTTCTCTAAACAAAACGCCTCCACGCTGAAACGATCACGTACGACTTCATAAGAGCACACATCTTCACACTCAATATCACTGTCTGACACAAAAGACATCTCCACCCTGCATGAAGTGCAAGTGGCTCGGGCCTGAGGAACACCCATTCAGACGCCACACAGTGAAACTAACCTTTCTTTCAGCTAAATTTAAGAGGCTTATGAAGCCAAAAATCTCCTCTTCATCCGCATCTTCATCACTGTCTTCTGAAACATCCGTCTGCTATTTTAAAAAAGAAAAAACATATTTAAATTTGATATTTGGTTGGGAAGAAGTGTAATACCAAATCATCTTCTCTCATTTATCTTTTCATTGTCACAAGCAAAACTGTTTTCCTGCTGTCGGGTTAGAACGGTATCACTTCCTAACTTGTATGCCTTGCTTTTATCACCTAGCCTCCCCTGAATCCATTCCTCTTTTATATTCTGCATGAGCTCATCCTGCTCTGAATTTCTTCTTCTTTTGTTTTGGGGGTGCAGAGGGGCACTACGGATGGAACTCGGGGGTACTTTACCACTGAGCCACATCCCCAGCCCTTTTTATTTATGTTTTTGATCAGGTGTCACTATGCTGCTCAGGGCCTCGCTAACT
This sequence comes from Aplodontia rufa, assembly GCA_004027875.1. Taxonomy (NCBI): domain Eukaryota; kingdom Metazoa; phylum Chordata; class Mammalia; order Rodentia; family Aplodontiidae; genus Aplodontia; species Aplodontia rufa. The sequence continues at coordinate 2,133 of PVKS010046642.1, forward strand.
GCTGCGGCTGGCCTCGAACCTGCAATCCTCCGACCTCAGCTTCATGAGTTGCCAGGACTACAGGTGCGGGCCACCACGACCGATAAACTTCTTTATACAAGATTTCCAAGACATCACCAGGCTGGAGCCAGCCCTCACTTGTTTCTGCAGGCCCACGACACTGTTCCACGCAAAACGCACGCTTCCAGAGCATTGCCAGTACTGAGCACTGGTAAGGAGAACAAGGTTCTTCACTGTACCAAACACATTATGCCTGGCTAGAAAGAAAGAGAGCGAGAAAGCTAATGAACTATTTGACTCCAACTTGAACTTCCTGGCTCTACTCTGACAGCCCCTCCACTGGAGGCCTCAAAGCACCACCAGTTTCTCTTCCATGTGTTGCCTGTTCATTCCACCCGCCACCCAGCACGGAGCCCAGCGCAGAGCAAGTGCTCAGGGCATACAAGCTGAGTAAATGAGATAAGCTGCAGCTCCCATAAGCAGTGCCCCATGTTCCCACCCGAACAGGCCCCGCAGTGCCGGGCACTGGTTCAGCTGATACTGTCTACAGCCCTGGGCAGGACGTCTAAGTTGAACAAGACAGGGTCACACAGAAGTGGAGAATGATAGGCACTCCACAGGGAGACTGACGGTACCAATGAGAAGACCAAGGTGTGTTTGCTCACAAAGACAGAAGGGAAAACCCAGGAAAAAAAGGAACAGATAAACAGCCCTGGTCCTCCAAGATCACCATTTAATAGTTTCTGGGCACTTCAGCAGACCACCAGCTCCTGCAGCGAAACCTGTGTAGCAACTGCAGATGAGAGGTCAGGGAAAGCGAAAGGACCCTCCATCGTAAGCCCCAAGAAATTCAAACAACTGGTTCCTTAGTACCCAAATAATCTGCATCCCCCGAGACACCCTGACTGTTCCTCTCCTTGCAATGGGCCCTATCAACCACCCAGGCAGGCATACAGGGACTGCCTGTCCACAGGTCTCGTCAGTCACATCTACAACCACAGCCTCCTGCTAAACCCATTTCCTGCCCATTCTAAGTCACCCTTTCCCCTCCTACGCCTTGTGCCTAAGTACTGAGCAAGTCACAAGAGTCCAGGAGAACTCCTTCGGCTCCAGCTCCTCTCAGACTCACGCACATGCCATTGGCCGTTCCACCCCCACACCCGCACTGCCCCTTTCTCCACAACCTTAGGGACTACCCTCTGTTAAAAGTTCAAATCCACCTAATCCCAAGGGCTCAGCAATGCTCTGGGCAGTCTAGCTCCTACAAACAAGAAGTCTAGACACCTCAGCGTCTCAGAAGCCAACTGTAGAACTATCTGTACGATTATCTATTTAAAGGTCAAAGCCCAACAGATGGCAAGCTGTTTCAGGGATAAAAGCAACTGCTTCTCGTACTTATCCATCGGATCATATCCAGCATAAGCAGCTAGAGATGGAGGAGCAGGAGGTGGTCCTTTTTCCTGCCCTGCTCTGTGTCCTATCACCTGGGGAGACTCATCAGAGGGTTCACTCTCCGACTGGCAAAGGTTTCATTTCTCTGTTTCTTTACATTTAGCACCACAGATTACTAACACCGTCAGAGGTCTGACAGTGTCCACTGTATTTAGTAATAAAGATGTCAGTAAGCCTATCACTCAGTGTCAGAGTTTAGTGGCAAAAAAAAAAGCCAAATCAGGGCACTTGAGAAATGAAATGAACAGGAAGAGGAAGTGGTCACAGTCTGAGACTACTTTTCAAGAACTTTAGCTTTGAAGACAAAGTGAGATTGCTGAAGGTGAGCAATTACAGTGGACAGCAGACTGAACTGGGAGTTCTTATGTTGTTTTTCTCATCAGCCTAGAGTATAGGTGCCAAAAATGCCAACAGAGATTGCTACATTTGTGTTTTTCCACGTGCCATATCCTGTTCTAAGCACTCAGCAACTCATTTTGTTCAGCTACCTGCAAGGACGGTGCTCATATCAACCCATGTGCAAAGATAGAAACAGATTAAGGTCTTTGGGACAGACTGTATCTTCCACAGACAACCTCAAAGACATGTCCCATCCCACGTTCTCTTCTGACAAAGTCACCTAGGCAGTCCTCTCCTCTCTGGAGAAATGAAGGAAATGACACTGTACTATAAAATGCTATGCATTTTCCACCTGGTTTTTTTCAGGCTGCATGCTGCTCTTAGAACCCAACCAAAGCACACAGAAACCCACATGGAGAGGAATAGGGGGCCCTGGCCCAGAGTCCCAGCTGGGCTCCCAATAGCCAGCCAGCACTAACTTACCAGTCACAAGTAACCACCCTGAGACTGAATTCTCCAGCCTCCTGGTGAGCCTGCTCAGCTAACATGACCCACAGCTGGAGCAGAGATGAGTCTCTGAGCTCTGTCCAAACTATGTATCCATGAGCCAAACAAATGATCATTGCTATGCTATGACACTAAACTATGGGGTACTTTGTTATGCAACAAACCATAACCAAAAGACAAGCAGCACAGCCAAGACTAAACTGAGTCCCTACTTTGTTGGCCTCTCTATGACACCTATGACGACAGCTCCCTCCCCCTTCAAATGTCCTCCCTTGATTTATGATGTCTCTCTACTGCTCTTTCCTCCACCTCTCCAGTCACTCCTGTCGGTCTCTTCTGCTGCTCCTACAACTTATTTGCTCATCCAAGTACTGCTATAATAGCAGGCTTCTGTCCCCTGTCCTCCCTGGACAATCCAACCACCTGTATGACTTTAATGACTACTCACTGTTGAAAACCACCCCCAAGTCTCAAGGTTCCTGCTGCTGCTCAATATTTCACTTGTACCTACCACAGGCACCCCAAACTAAATGTATACAGAGGGGCTGGAGAAATGGCTCCGTGGTAGAGCACTTGCCTGGCTTGCACGAGGACTGGGTTCAATCCCCAGCACCACATACACAACTAAGTGGAGGAAAAACAGAAAAACCAGATGAAAAAATAATAATCTTTCTTGTTCTCTCTTAAAAAAAAAAAAAAACAAAAACTACCAGCCAGCCAAAATCATGTCCCCCACCTTAACCTATCTTCCTCCATCTTTGCTGTCCAAGTTACTCCAGTCAGAAACTTGAGGGTCATCCTTGACTTCATTTTTCTGACTCTCAGAGCCAACCACACACTAAGCCCATATTTCACCTCCCAAGTATCCCGAGTCCACTGCTGCTTCCTGGTTTACTGCATTTAATAGCCTTGGATCATTACATTGGCCTTCTGACCAGTGGAAGCTGAATAGGGTAGGTAATCAGAATAAACTCAACTGTCCTGCTTACCTTTATCACACTCCCAATATGGTTCTGTTGAATTAAGAGATCTGTCAGCTCTGCAATGTTCACAGGAGCCTTTAGGAAAAGCTAAGAGGAGAAAAAAATACTTTAAGATCAAAGCATAATTTCTAATAAAAATTCAAATATCTTATTCAAATGAAAATAATAAAAGTGTAATCACTTGACCAAGAGGATGACCTAGAAAAGCAATCCCAAAGAAATGGAAAAGCCCAGGAGAGTCAAAGCAGCTAAAGGATAGGAAATTTCAGAAGCCGGTGGTAACAGGAGGTATGGGGGAGAGAGCAAGGGAGGAGGAGAAGGGACGTAGGGTCACTGGCAGGTCACTGAAGGCTATAAAGGGAACAGAACCCTTTATATGGCTTTTTAGGGGAAGCAAATGATCCTATAGCACTAGAAAGTCCAATGAAATGACTATTACATGAAAGCTATTTTACCCTACAAAATGTGGATGCGAATTAGAGGAAACAGAACAGTAATCAAGTGACTAGCAGAAGAAAAGGAGTGTATTTCAGGACACAAAAAAATTTTAGATAACTTAATCAGGGGAAGGGATCCGGGAGCAGAAACACAAAAATTGAGGTGAGCCCTGGAAAAACGGCAAACATTTCTTCCTCCCAGGCAAAGTGAAGAGGATAGAAATGGGAATTCCGAAAGGATGAAATCTGAGGGGGCTTGGTTCAAACAGCCTACACTTTCTGAGAAGAGCAAAATTATGTGTAATATGTAAAAGACAATACCTGCTGCAGTAATTTCTTAATTCCATCATAATCATTATGTGAGATAGAATAAGCTTCAAATTCAATATTCACTTCCTGTAAAGAACACAGAAAAAAGTTATTGTGTGTAACTCTGTAAGACAATTCAGGAATTATTTTCCACTTTGCAAATTTTTTTTTCAATAACTTCCATTCTTTTAGGGGTTTTTTTCAATCATCTATAGAAGATGCCAAAAATAAATAAATAAATAAATAAGACAAGAATAAGAAAATGTCACCTGAATAGCTATAAATATCTAGGCTTTAACATAGACACAATGCCAAGATTGCTACCTGTTCAGATTACAAAGAACATTCACACCATTTCCTCATGTGACACAAAAGCCTGAGGGAAACAAAACACTCAGAGTGACCTAATTTCAATGCTGAGAAAATCCAGTCCAGATAACAGTCACAGCAGTCACAAAGGAGAAACTGTCATTTAACCTGGCTGCAAAACGAGTAAAGAACAAAATCACTTCAAAAGTTCCTGGTATTCAGTCAGAATGGAAGACACCCAGAATACAAATAATAACCAATGCTGGAGAAGCTGTGGAGGAAAAGGAACACCTTTACACTGTTGGGGGGACTGTAAATCAGTACAACCACTATGGAAATCAGTATGCAGGTTCCTCAAAAGTCTAGGCATGGAACCACCACCTGACCTGGCTATACCACTCCTCGGTATTTATCCTAAAGAATTAGTCATCTTGTTATGGCAACATACCCATGCTTGCAGCAGCACAACTCACAATGGCCAAACTATGGACCCAGCCTAGGTATCCATTACAGATAAAGAAAATGTGGTATAAATACATAACATAGTATTATTCAGCTGTAAAGAAAAACGAAATTGTCATTTGCAGGAGAATGGATGGAACTAGAGACCATTATGTTAATCAAAGTAAGTCAAACTTAAAAGGTCAAGGGTTCTATGTTTTCTCTCTTATGCGGAAACTACACAGGAAAAAGGAAAAGAAAGATTAGGGCAGACCTCATGAAAATCAGAGAGATCATCTGTAGAGGAACGGGACCAAGGGGTGGGGAGGGAAGGGGGAGGTGCTAGGGAGTGATAGTGGCCAATTTCTATTGTTATATTGTGCATTGTGTACATGTATATATAACAACAAATCCCAATCGGTGTGTATAACCCACCAACACAAAATGTGGGATAAAAAGGTTCCTGGTATTGCCGATAGCCTGATTTAGCCCATGGGTTTGAGGCCTCACTTCATTTACTTAGCATATATTTATTATCACCAGGTACCAAGCACTTGAGATAATGGCTGAGGCAGGTGGACACGAAAGATCCTGCTCTCATGGAACTCATGGTTTAGCTGGGATACAGACACCAAGGAGACGCTCACAGAAATAGTCACAACAAATAATGGGACATGTTGCTATAACAACTTGAAAAACAGGAGTGAGAAAGTCAGGAAGGGTATCCTTAAAGAGTGTCACAAAGTGGGAGCTGAGGACAAAGAGGGCTTCTGGCACAGGGAAACGCACACACACTAAGGCCTAAGTCAGAGGAAATACAGTGAGTTCAAAGGACTAGAAGAATAAGTGTGTAGCTGGTCTCCCTGACCACTCTCCGCAAAACAACGGAATCTAAGAGTAGAAGCCACTGAAATATTCCCCAAAGTGAAACTGTTTCTTCAGCAAAATCTTAATCTAGATCACACCCTGATGACAAAGAATCTGGTTTCTGACAGTGCAATGCATTTACCTGCACTTTGGGTTTTATGGGTTTTGGAATCTGGGTCTCAGCTGAAGGACGCTGCAGAGTTACAGACCTACTCTTGCCTTGTCGTCCTGACTGCGTGCATTTAAATGCTCCCTTGGCTGCTAACTTGCCAGGCCATGGACACCAAGCCCAGCTTGCACACTCCAAATCTCACTCTCTGAAGTAGGCCAGATTACATAAACAGCAAAACCCAGGGAGCTGAGTGGGAGCATTCCAAACAGGATCAAACTAAGCTAAATAACAAACTGTCCTTATTCAGGTATTGACTTTATTATTTAGAAATATATTATTTAAATACTGCTATTCTAGGTTTTTGTTTTTGGTTGTTTTTTTTTTTTTTGGCTTATCTAGCTAGAAATCTCAGATCTCTTATATTACAGCACAGCCATTGCAATGGCTAACAAATAAATTACCTATCCACACCCCTTTTCTGCATATGGGCTCTCCTTCATATGATTTCGGCAGAAACAGCCATCTTTGTAGAACAGCCCTGTCACTCATCCCCAGGTGATTTAGCATTCAGAATTAAGACTGGCATCTATCCTGCTAGTTCTTTTGAATGAAAATCTGATTTTCTGTTATATGGAATAGAAGCAGAAAAGCCTGAATATAAGAGAGAAGAGCAAGGCAGGGACGAAAATGCACTGCATTCTTCCCTACTCCTTAGAGTACCTATTGCTACTCTCCAGAAGTTAACAACACACACATAATCTGATGTTCTCGCATTTTTCCTCCACATAAAGACTACATACACATATTGTTATCACTTCATTTGCTGTGTGGTCTCACTTGTAAAATTGTGATGATTCCTAGCTTCATAGAGTTGATGTGAGCATTAAGTGGGTTAATGTACAGTCTGGAACTGTACATTATTATTGCACCTATTATTATTGTTATTGCTGGAGGGTAAACTCTTACAAGTAGAATTACTGAATCAGGGAATATACACTTTAAATTTTGGTCACTATTGTCATGTTACCTCCAAAGAGATCACACCACTTTACCTTCCCACCAACAGCATATGTAAGTGCCTATTTTCCTACGCTACCGTCAATGATTTTTCTTTTTTCAGTACCAGGGATTGAACCCAGGGGCGGTTAACCACTGGACCACATCCACAGTCCTTTTGTATATTATTTTGAGACAGCATCTCCGCTAAATTGCTGAGGCTGGCTTTGAACTTGTTATTCTCGCCTCAGCCTCCAAGTCACTGGGATTACAGGCGGGCCAAGGCGCCCAGCTAATGACTGTTACTAAAGTGCACACACTTCCAGTCATTGCAAGTCTGTTGGATTTTCCACGTTGATGCATGAAGCACCGATTTCTACAAACACAAAATTATCAAAACAGACGAAGATTTTCTAAGTGAAAAGCGGTGAGATGGTAATCAAGGCAAGCAGCCAAAGAGCTCATTGGAAAGGGAAGATGTGTCATGCCCACGCCCCTAGATTTGAGGTGTGAGGACTGGTGAATTGAGGCCAGATGCAGAAATGGCTGCAGGGGCATGCAGTGCACATTCTGCGCTGGAGAGTTAAGTCTGATGCACCTAGACGCTCAGCAGGCTTACACATCACCCAGCCCTGATTATTCTGTCGACGAATAAAGGCCTATAATGCTGGGCACTGGCGTGGGAAGAAAGCCAGTTCTGAGTCTCTAGGACTAAACAACGTGAGCAGGTCAGCTGACCCAAGGAGCAGAAAGTGCAGCTCTGGCCAGGTCGACGAGGTGCACGAGGAAGAGCACCCGGGACGGCTGGCGTAACCGGGCGGGCGTTCAAGCGTCAGGAGGGTCGCGGGGAACCACGCGGGCTCCGCAGCTCCAGGGCTGCGCGTCGCGGAGGCTCTCGGAAGATCGTCGGGCAGAAGTGGAACTCGAGCAGCACCCGCCAGTCCCAGGGCCTGCTCACCGACCCGCGGGAGCGAGGACGTCCCCAAGCACGGAGCTTGCACGCCCTTCACCGCGCTCTGGGGCAGGGCGCTTTTCCCTCCGGCATGAACCACACGCGGGTCTCACCTCGTCAACCACCTCGTCGTCTTCGTCCTCGTCACTGTCTTCATCGTCCTCGTCCTCCTCCTCGACTTCATCTTCTTCCTCCTCGTCGCGCCGGGCAGGGTCTGCGGGAGGCCGCGGGGCCGCGCTCCCCACCGCTCGCCGTTTGGCTCTCGACGCCATGCTGCCGCCCTCCCTGCGCCTGCGCGAGCTCTGCGGCCCGCCCTTCCGGGACAGCCCATATTGGCGGAGGGGGTGGGAGACCACCAAGCACCTCGGCGCTGGCTCGACTTCAGCCCCAGGACCCTGCTGGACTCTCAACAGCTGTCTCTCGGAGTGCCGTCCATCCCGGGTCCCAGCCAGGCCTTTTATTCCTCCCTGCTCCTTTCTTCCTCATCACTCCTTCCAAGGCTCCCCCCGCGTCGCGCAGTGGTTCGACCCACCCAGCCGGCCTCCTAGCCCCGGGACCTGGAGGTGCCTGCGCGCGCGAGGCCGCCCACCAGCGGTGGCCCTGGGCTGGTTCCTGATCTGTCTGTGGGGTCCACCCGGTTGCCATCGCCCCGGTCCCTTCCCTGGGACTGCGAGATCCCCTCCTCGACGGGCGCCGTGCTGGGCCGGGTCCCGCCTCTTAGCCCTGAGGCCTCGCAGAGCCCGCGAGGTAGGTGTCGCTGCCCACGGTGCGGATGAAGACACGGGCGTGCGAGCCGTAGCGATTTGACACGAGTGGCCGGGACTCCCTGAAAGCTCTTTTCAAGCAGACTTAGCCACCTTCGGTCCTCAGCCCTTCGGGGCCGGTGACGTGGTCTAAATTAAAGGCCTGAGCCTGTTTCGAGAGAGTTGAGTGACTGGGGCTGTGACGAACAGGAGAGGTGGCCCTCAGCAGCCTCCTGTCCCCAAGTGCAGGTACTGACCCGGGCTTGTCATGTGTCTACTTCAAGAGAAGCTGGAGTTCCAGATTTTTGGAAGAGATATCTTGAATGTTAAAAACCAGTCGTGAAAATGGAAGACAGACCAGTAAAGAGGAAAAGAACCAGGGGCAGGGAGGAGGAAAGGGAATTGGGAAGTACTGAGGAGCTGTGTTGACCAAGGTATATTGTTAAATCGTGTGCATGTGTGAATATGTAACAACAGGCCTCACTAACATGTATAATTATAATGCACCAATAAAAATATTGGGGGATCCAAATCCATTAAAAAAAAAACTACCAAATTAATTGGATCCACCAGTCAAGATTAGCACACTGATTAGGGTACAGACTTTCAGCTCCTCCTAAGGCTATAGGAAAGAAGATCATTAATTAGGGATGCCATTGGCTTTCTGAGAATGAGATCTATTTTTTCCCCCTGTAAAATGAAGGCCATATGTGTTTGATTCAAAAAACAGAATGAGCTGCCTCTAGAAGTAAGGTGACAATGTGTAAGAGGTTTATTTAGGAAGAGGCAAGGTAACCTGTGTTCAGTGGTTGTTCCTTAGTAGAAATCGGTATACTCTAAAGCCCCCAGCCTTAGTTCAGCGTTCTCATGATGCTCTGTGAGTTCCATCCTTCCTGAGAGTCTCTTGCCCGCAAGACCATGTCATGAATGTTAATATACTTGAAAAGGGCTCCACATCTGATGTGGTAGCTTGAAATGGCCCCTTTGGGCCCCACAATTGTGCAAAAATCCTGTGATATACAGCTATCATAAAGGCTAAGATTACAAAGACTTAGAAGGCACCACACAAACATACCAATAAAGTGGCACTCAGAGATGGATAATTTCCGTTTTTTATTTTGTTTTGTTTTGTTTTGTTTTGCAGTGCTCTGGATTGAACCCAGGGCCTTGCACATCCTAGGCAAGTGCTCTACCACTGAGCTATGTCCACAACCCTCTCTCTTCCTATTTTTTTGTTTGTTTGTTTTTTAAGAGAGAAGGATAGCGAGAGAGAGAGGGAGAGACAGGGAGAATCATTTTTTTTTAATTGAGTTTTTCACATGGCCCTCGTTGCTCTGACACTTAGTTGTATACATGGGTGCTGGGGTTTGAACCTGCGTACTTGCGCGTGCCAGGCAAGCACCATTACCGCTGAGCCACCACTCCAGCCCCTTCCTGTGGTTTTTTAATTGGAATCATAGTAATTTTAATGTGTCAGTGTTCCCATCCTTGTTATGGCTGAATAATAAAACATTCCATTGTGTATTTATGCCACATTTTGTTTATTCATCTGGCTGTTGATGGACACCAGGTTTGCTTACACATTTTAGCTATTTAAATAATGCTGCTATGAACATGAGTGTAACAACATCTCTGTAAGTCCCTACTTTTCAGTTCTTTGGTGTATATACAAAGAAATGGAATTGCTAGATTATATAGTTTATTCTTAACTTTTTGAGGAACTGTGGTTGGTGGGTGTGCGCGCACACGCACACACGTGCATGCAAAATTTTCACAGCCTGTATTGCTTTGCTAAGAGAAGAGGGTGCCCCCAGATGGGTTCCTAATGTTGAATTCATGGTCAGTGTGAATTGGAATAGCCACTGTGAATAAATGGCCCCCTGTGGTTTTGACAATGGAGAACACACTGCACAGACCCAGGGGGTGTCCCTTAGTTAGAGACTGGTTTGATTACCATTGTCTCTGTCTTCCTCTTTAACATAGAACTTGCCTTAAAAGAGTGGAGAGGTGATTGGGAGAGTTAGGAGAGAGCCTGGGCTTGAGGCTTTAGTTCACAGTGTGTGTGACAGTGGGCAAGTTCCTCAAACCTTGCAGAGCCTTTGTTTCTCCTCCTGTAATATAAAGATGATGCTGTCGTGTTGCAGGCTTAAGTGAGGATTGTAATCTTGTTTGTAAAATCCTGTTGATTTTGTTTCTCTGGAGAACCCTAACTAATATACATAGCAGATAACACAGAGTAAGTGCTTAATAAAAAGGCTGCTGTTGTTATTGCTGATACTCAGAGCAGGATAGAGTGGTTTTGAGGCCTGGTTCTTTCTTACAATGACCTTTTTTTTTTTTTTTTTTTTTTAAAGAGAGAGGACAGTGAAAGAGAGAGAGAGAGAGAGACAGAATCAATTTTTATTGAGTTTTTCACATTTGTTGCTTTGACACTTAGCTGTGTACATGGGTGCTGGGGTTTGAACCCGTGTACTTGCTCATGCCGGGCAAGCGCTGTAACCACCAAGCCACCGCTAAAGCCCCCTTACAATGACCTTAATCCAGGACGTTTCCTATTTCAAGGTGTTGGGTAGAGTTACAAGTGTTGTTTTCCCACCATGTAAATAAACATTTGTTGAGT
>PVKS010046643.1:0-13163 GCA_004027875.1 Aplodontia rufa
GCATAAAATAATTAACATGCAATCAGGTTATTAAACCATTTTTTTAATAACCAGGTGTTTGTCCTTAAGACTGCTTATCTTCGAAGGCCTGTGGATTTACGTTCACCATGTCCCTTCTATTATTTCCTTATCACTTTCCTTCTCTACTGCCTTAGGTTAGGCTTGTATCTCATGCTGCTCTAATAATCCAGATTAAAAACCGATAAGATCTCTTATCAGATTTTCTCTCTGAAATTCACATGAATGATTCCTTCCAGGTAAGTAAATCTTTTATTGTCCTGCTTTTACTGGATTGGGTCTAGCTTGCCTATTATCCAAAGCCCTCTGTAATCTGGACACACAGTCCTTGGCTAGCCTGATCTTCTGTTCTTCTGGATGTGAATTTGTGCTTGCTTTGAGCCACTCCCTTCACTGTCTGTTCTACTTGCCCGTGTCATTTCTGTATCCCTTTCCCCACTCTCCTGGCTCTTCTCACACAGCTTTGTTCCCTCTGACCCTCCTTTAGGTCACCTCATGGAGTTCTTCTCTACATAGCCTTCCCATATCCATCACTATTCTCCAGACTCTTACATCGTTGAAAATTTGCATCGTAAATACAGCATTTGACCATTTCCTCTACTTTCTTTAATCGTTCAGCGTACATAGTTGGTCACCTATATCTGTGTATTCTGCAGCTTGCCTTCAAATATTAATTCTAGCTAAACACGTGCAGATTTTCCCTTGTCATTATACCACAAACAGTTAGTGTAACAAGTATTTACACAGCACTGACACTGTATTAGGTATTGTAAATAATCTAGAATTGATTTAAAGTATGGGAGGGGGCTGGAGGGTGGCTCAGTGGTTATAGCACTTGCTTGGCATGTATGGGGATGTGAGTTCAAACCCCAGCACCACATACACAGCGAAGTGTCAGATCAATGAAAGCCACATGAGAAACTAAATAAAATCGATTCTCTCCTTCTCTCTTTCTCACTGTTCCCCCCGCTCTTTTTGAAGATTATTTTATTTTTTTTTCCATCTGACTTTTGTTTCTCCAACATACTTAGTTGTGTATGTGGTGCTGGGCTTTGAACCTGGGTCCTTGTGCATGCCAGGCAAGTGCTCCAACCACTGGGCCACAGCTCTAGCCCCTATCCCTCTCTCTTTAAAAAATAAAAAGTATATGGCAGGATGTGCATGGGTTATGCAAAGACTGCATTTTTTAATAATAGAGACTTGAACATCTGTGAACTTTGGTATCCTTGGGGGTCCTAAGATACCAAATGACAACCGTTAAGTTGTGTTTCTCTAACAAAATATGTAAACTCACAATTAGTGACTAGATCTACTCTATAGATTTTCTGTTTCTTACAGTTTTTATCCTGGGGGCATTATTGTGTGGCCCATATTTTTATAATTCATTAAAAATTAAAACAATAGGGGCTGGAGTGGTGGCTCAGCAGTTATGGTACTTGCCTGGCATGTGCAGGGACACGGGTTCGAACCCCAGCACCATGTACACAACGAAGTGTTGGAGCAATGAAAGCCACATGAAAAACTAAATAAAATTGATTTTCTCTTTCTCTCTCTCTCTCATTGTCCCTCTCTCTTTAAAAAATTAAAACAATAGCTGAAAATTATGAAAAAATAAGGAAATAACTACAATTAGAAGAAAAATTAAAACTCTCCACAGTCCAGCTCGGTTGGAGAAAGTACTGTTAGTTCTTTGATGAATATCCCTCTGTAACTGCTTTGGTATATATCCATGTTTTACAAAAACAGGATCCACCTCTACATATTATTCTATATTGGCCTTTAAAATTTGATGATATTGTCTTCTCCATGCCAATAAATACATTTCTACAATTACATTTTTTAAGAGTTGCATTATATTTTATGAGGCTGATGTAACTATAATTTTCAAAACTGATCTCCTATTACAGTTTAGTTGGTTTACAAATTTTACTCCTTTGAACGATGCCTCAGTGAATATCATTGAAGCTAAATTTATGTGGATTGGGAAAACATTTTAGGAAGAATTTCCACAGGGGGAAATTGCCAGATCAAGAGTAGACATATTTTTAATCATTATTTTTGTTACCTAAGTAATAATTTATCAGTTTGTTAAATATTTCTCTATGTGTCTTTCTTATATGCATGTGTTAAAATATAAATGCTTATTATAGTTTTAAAGTGGATCACAGTAACACTGGCTTTTTGCACTTGGCAGTATACCCTAGGCATTTTCTGTATCATTACTTATTTCCCTCATTTGAATAAATTGTATATAGTATTTCACTGTACAGTTCTTTACTGTGATTTATTTAGAAGTCATTCCCCTCTTGGTGGTCATATCTGTCTCCTTCATCAGGAAAGCTCAAGCTTGTCTTACATCTTATCAGCCAGAAACCATGTCACATGGCTATGTGACAAGGGAACTAGGAAAGCAGTTTTCTCCTTGGGAATGCACACATTCCTGAACAGGACAAAACAGGTTGTCTTAGCAATGGAAAAGGGAAGGTACAATCTTTGTGAATAGACATTTGGGCACTTAGGTGGTTTTATACTATATATCAGTGTTCTTTGTCTGCAAGCAACAGAAATTGACTCTGGCCTATGTAAGCAAAACTAGAATTTTTTGGAGTAGCAGGGCGATGGTTCACATAATTTAGGTCTAGTTAAACTAAAATTAGGCTTTGGGAAGGACAGGAATAGACCATTTTCATGGATTCCAGGGCAATTTCTTTAGGGAAAAAAAAAAAGAAAAAATCCCCTATAATGTCCCAACAAAAAATGTGGGCGAAAAAAAGAACCGCAGTGAGTTATCATATTTGATCAGTTATGGGATTATATGCTAAGTTCTTGACTTTTGTTTTCAGAATGTGGTCGAACTATTCCCGGAGTAACCAAAGGGTCAAAAATGATGAGATTGTATATAGACAGCGCGGCCCCAGACAAGCTAAAAGGACTGTGTGTGTTCTTTGTCCGCTGTCGTAATGATGTGGCTATAAATAGTAAAACTATTCATGAGGTATGTTTGAATTTATTCCCCAAAGATTTTATAGTTAAAAATTGACGTATTTTCACAGTCACTTTTGCTTTACTTTGCTCTACTTTTCTAAGTCTGAATTGAGTTCCAAGAAAATAATACATTCATCTACTTAAAGAGAGAAATTAGAATTTAAATTTGTCCTTCAGCACTGCTTTTTTTTTTTTTTTTTTGGTCCTACACAGTAAAATTTATAGCTAAAATGAACTGGTTTTGCTAAATAGTAAATTACTAGGTAACAAGGGGAGTTTACCAGAATAGCCCAGTTTCTCAAGTATAGCACCTTAAATTTATAAAAATGGCCATTACAGTTACATTTTGTTTTATCCTGTAACAATGAAATTATTTATCGAACTCCTTTAGCAAATATTCATTGAAAATCAGGCATGTGCCATGCATATCCTAGAAATGAAATTTTTTTAATTTGTTGGACACAGTCTTACATATTGGAGGGAGTTGTTACATGTTCATGCATACATGGATATCGACAAAGTAAGTCAAGGCTGATCCTAGTCCAGGGTCTCCCCACGTCATCCATTCCCTGATCTCATGTCTCCTCTGTAATACCCCCATGCTGTAGATAGAAATGAGCATATATATGTATATTAATTTTTGAAATGTCTGAGTTTCTATGCCTGCCTGTGTATAATTTGGCTTCTCATGGAGTCAAGTGTTCCCAGCTGTATTGAAACCCCCCCTTTGCACTCCCTCCCCACCTCCTTCCCTTCTCCCCCAATCTTCATACTTGTGTGATTCTCCCAGCTTATATGAAATTTCAGCTTTGGTGGGTTTATTCAGTCACTGCTTTTAAAGTGCATGAAAATTCTGTTTCTTTTTTCTTTTTTCTTTTTCTTTTTTTTTTAAAGAGAGAGGGACAGTGAGAGAGACAGAGAAAGAGAGAAACAACTTTATTTAGTTTTTCACATGGTCTTAGTTGCTCCAACACTTGGTTGTGTACGTGGTGTTGGGGTTTGAACCCGGGTCCTCGTTCCTGCCAGGCAAGCGCTGAAATCGCTGAGCCACCACTCCAGTCCCCGAAAATTCTGTTTCTTGTAGATGGCGTACAAATAAATTCTATCCTTACACTCACTGGGAGCACATTTAATTCTGTGTCATATAATGTTTAGTTACTTAACATCCCCTACACTCAACATTTAAACTCTTTTTTTTTAATAAAAAGAGAAAGACAGTGTGGGAGATAGTGAAAGAGAGAGAAAAAGTTCATTTCATTTATTCATCTGTTTCTTGACAGTTAGTTGTGTATGTGGTGCTGGGGTTTGAACCCAGGGCTTTGTGCATGCCAAACAAGTGCTCCAGCCACTGAGCAACCA
The DNA here is from genome assembly GCA_004027875.1 of Aplodontia rufa. Taxonomy (NCBI): domain Eukaryota; kingdom Metazoa; phylum Chordata; class Mammalia; order Rodentia; family Aplodontiidae; genus Aplodontia; species Aplodontia rufa. The sequence goes on from PVKS010046643.1 coordinate 4,363, forward strand.
CTCCAGCCCATATTTGAAATCTTTAATAGTTGCAAAGGAAGAGAGAATTGACCTAGAGCCTGGGTATTGCTAACTTAGCCCTGGCAAGGCAGGATATGAGAATGAGGAAAGAAATAGTTTTAGTTACGTGGACCCCAATTTGCCTCCAGACCTCACCACTGATTGGTGGTGTGTTCCTTGGCAAATTGTTTTCCTTTTCTGTGATTCAGGTCTCTACATTCTTAAATTGGGAATAAGAATACCCACTTTGGGGGGCTGAAGTGGTGGCTAGGCGGTTACCGCGCTTGCCTAGCAAGCGCAAGTACATGAGTTCAAACCCCAGCACCATGTATACAACGAAGTGTTGGAGCAACGAAGGCCATGTGAAAAACTAAAAGTGATTCTCTTTCTCTCTCTCTTACTGTCCCTCTTTTAAAAAACATATATATATATATATGTTTTTTAAAAAAAGAATACCCACTTTGAAGGACTATTGTGAAACCAAGTAATAAGTGAATTCTTATTATATTGCCTCCCAAAAGGTACAATCTCAACAAATATTAGTTCTATTATTCTTAGTTTTAATATCTTTGACAATGTGGAAGGTAACTGAAATGCAATATTAATTTTGCTTCTTTTCTGTTTATGATGAAAGATTGCTTGAAGAGAGGTTGTTTACCTTGGGTTAGGATTCTAGGCTGGTAAATATTGCCCTTGACTCCTTGTGGATATTTTAATATTTTATTGAATATTTTGTGGCTGATGTGACCTCTCCTGTTAGTGTTCTTTTTTTTTTTTTTTTTTTTTTTTTTTTTTTTTTTTTTTTTTTTTTTTTTTTTTTAATGAGAGGGACAGTGAGAGAGAGAGAGAGGGAAAGAGAGAGAATCAATTTTAGTTTGTTATGTAGCTTTCATTCCTCTGACACTTAGCTGTGTACGTGGTGGGTATGTGGTCCTGATGCATGCCAGGTGAGCACCGTAACCGCTGAGCCACTGCTCCAGCCCTCTTGTTAGTGTTTTCCATAAATAATCTTTCCTTTTTCTTTCTACCTGTTTTCTTTCTTGTCTTTCAAGTCCTATATTTTCATTGTGATGTCTCTATGTATGGATGTTTCTTCAGTTTATCTTCCATCTTACTAATTATCTCTTCAACTTATCCATGATTTAGTTTGTCCGTGTGTGTGTGTGTGTGTGTGTGTGTGTGTGTGTGTGTGTGTACAGGGGATCAACCACAGGATCTTGTTCATGCTAGGCAAGTGTTCTACTACTGATCCACACCCCCAGCCATATTCTTTTTTGTGCTGTAGTTTTTGCTCTATCACAGTTATATGTGCACTTGGTTTAAAAAAGGAAGAGGTTCCATAAGTCTTTTATGCAAAACTGCCCTGTGTGCCATTCTCTAAAGACAACTCTCAAACTCTTTTAGCAGGTTCTTTCATTTACCTCCTATCTCTAAATAATTTTCTTTTTGCTTCTTTTGACAGTTCAGACATTATTGGTGGATTTTTTTTCCTCTCTTTGGTAATGGGGATTGAATTGAGAGGTACTTTACCATTGAGCTACAACCCCAGTTCTTTTTATTTTTATTTTGAGACAGGATCTCACAAAGTTGCATAGGGCCTTGCTATATTGCTGAGGCTGGCTTTGAACTCGTGATCCTCCTGCCTCAGCCTTCATAGTCACTGGGATTACAGGTGTGTGCCATCATGTCCAGCTATCTGTGGACTTTTCTCTACAGAAGATGAGGATTTAGCTCCTTTTTATCCTCTGGCCCTTTCACTCATTTCTCTATTCCTCCATTCTTCTAACAGTTATATTTTATACCACATGGCTAAACATTTGTTTATATCATTGTAACTATGTAAATGTAATCACAGCTGAGACACATAGTGTGCTGGTGCTTCCCACAGTGGTATCCAAGACCTTTCCAGGGGGTCTGTGAACCAGTTTTCATCGTAATACTAAGATGTTGTTTGTCTTTTTCACTGTGTTGACATGTGATGGTGCAGAAGCAATGGTGTAAAAAAAATGCCACCTTAGCAAGAATCAACATAATGGTACCAAACTACACTAACAGTCATTATATTCTTCCTTGCTACTGTATTAGTTCATTTTTGTTACTACACTCAAACACCCGAGGCAACTAACTTAGACGAGGTTTAGTTAGCTCACCGTTTTGGTGGTTCGAGTCCAATAACAGGCAGCCTCATTGGTTTGGTCCTCTGATGTGGGTGCCAGCCAGGTAGCAAAAGCAAGAGCACATGTTGGAGCAAAATCATGTCTCAAATCAAGAAGCAGAAAAGTAAGGAGAGAGAGCAAGAGAGAACGACGGGGACGGGGGAAGAGGACAGAGAGAGAGCAAAGGTTGAGGTTCCACAATCCTTTTTAAGGGCCTCCCCGTAGGTCCCATCTCCTAAAAGTTCTATCACCTCCCAGTAGCACCATTCTGCGGATCAAGGCCTTAACATTTAGACCTTTGTGGGACACGCCCCGTATTCAAACCATAGCAGTCACTCCCTTGCAGTTAAAAACAAAAAAACCAAGCAGCCAGTTTTCAGTGGCCCTATATGAGCTTTTTAATCTTAATTTGTTGGTTTGCGAGTTCTGGCTCATTTAAATTCTGTTGAGATTCCACAGTCTTGGTTGATGGGCTTTTGGTTTCCGGGCCTGTGGCTGGCAGTTTTTTCCTCTGGACAGAGGGCTGTTTTCATTGCTGTTTCCTGGCCAGATGGCCTTGTCATGGACAGGGCACCTTTCAACTGAGGACCTTCATGCAGGAGGCTCGGCTGCATTCAGCTCCCCTTGGACAGGTCCAGACTGTGGTTCATCCCTAGGCAGAACTTACGGCACCAAGAAAAGTATGTCCGTGAAGAGCGAGCGGGTGGACGGTCAGAACGGGGCAGACTCGGAGTTGGTTGGTTTTAGAGCTCTAATATTCGTAACCACATACCTTTCCTAATGGTTTACAGAATGTCTTGTTTATTGCAGTGAAAAAGAGATTATGGTTTTCAGTTTTTTAAAAATGGAAGTAGCATATAAAATGGCTTTTGAACACCCCTTTCAGGATGTGCTGTTCACCGTTTTGGATGCATCAACAGGACTCTTAAATGGGATCAAGAATATGTTGTCAAATATATTTCTTCCAGCTATTCTTGCCACAAACAACTGGGGTGCTTTGAACCAGTCCAAGCAGGGAGAATCTGAAAAACACATTTTCATGGAAACCCTCAACAGATACCTTTCGTTTTTAGATGGTAAGTATGAAATTTAATGCTTAGTAACTACTAAAAATGAGTAAATTATGTTATTAAAAACATTAGTGAAAAAGTTTCCATCTTGAAAGAAGATGCTAAAGTAATTATGGGACCTAGAGGTAAGATATGAAATCCAAAGAATCCCTTATTTGTAGGGGTTTTTATAGGATACATTTTATTATTTTCCATTATAGTGGGAGGAATATCTTATTATATTCTTTTTTTTTTTAAGTGTTGGGGATTGAACCCAGAGGTGCTTTACCACTGAGCCACATCCCCAGCCCTTTTAATATTTTGTTTTAAGAATAGATCCTCTTGGGCTAGAGCAGTGGCTCAGTGGTTACAGTGCTTGCCTGGCATATGCAGGTACATGAGTTTGAGCTCCAGCACCACATGCACAACGAAGTCTCAGAGCTACGAAGGCTACATGAAAAACTAAATAAAACTGATTCTCTCTTTCTCCCTCTCTCTCTCTCTGTCCTTCTCTCTTTAAAAAATAAAAAAGAATGAATAGCTCCTCTCTATTCAGCTTGAGGCTGGCCTCAGACTACTTGTGATCTCCTGTCTCAGCCTCCTGAGTCACTGGGATTATAAATGTGCCACCATGCCCGGCTCTTGTTATATTCTTTTCTTTCTTTCTTTTTTTAGAGGGAGAAAAAAAGAGAATCAATTTTATTTAGTTTTTTCCTCTGGTTTTCTTTGCTCCAATAATTCCTTGTGTATGTGGTGCTAGGGTTTGAACACGCATCACGCATACTCATGCATAGCCACCACTCTAGCCCCTCCTGTTTTTTTTTTTTTTTTTTTCAGGGCTGAGGACCATACCTGGGGCCTTGTGCATGCTAGGCAAGCGCTCTGCCATTGAGCTAAATCCCCAACCCTTCTTGTTATATTCTTAATGAAAAAAGTTCAGCATACTTTAAAATATATGGTTTATTATGAAATCTTTAAAATGTATTTTCTATCATTTAATATTGTAAAAGTATGTACTTACTAGCAAATCAAGTCACAATCTAATGATCAATTAGAATTATATTTTTGTAAAGTATTAGATCTTTAATGTTTTAGCAATTATAGCTGGAAAGCACATATTGACATTTACCAAGACATTAAGCACTTCTTCTCAATATTATTTTTTTCTTCATTAGGTGCCAGGATAAGTATTGAGGGGACAGTGATGTTAAAGAAGATAGACAATATTGATTTTTCCAAGTTGCATACCTTTGAAGAAGTGACAGCCGCAGCTAGCAATTCAGAAACTGTCCGTCAGCTGGAGGAGGTGCTGATGATATGGTACAAACAGATTGAACAGGTGAGTACTCTCAAGTAATTTCACCTTCAGTCATGAGTCTCACATCACCCTAGCTATATTGTATTTTGTTCTGAAGAGTCAAGGGAAGGGCTGGAGAGGTGGCTTAGTGGTAAAGTGCATTCCTGGCATACGCAAGGACCTGGGTTCAATCCTCAGCACCACAAATACAGCGAAGTGTTGGGGGCGGGAAGCAAATGAAAAATAAAAATTAACTCTCTCATGCTCGCTGTCTCTCAAAAAAAAAAAAAGATAAAGGGAAGAGAAGTCTTCCATCTTCAACTGTCTTGCAGATTCTGTTCTGAAACTCAGACTGTTCTCAGCTGTACAGCAAAATCACTGTTTTTTTGTGGACCACTTAAAATCAATTTAAGATTGTCTCTCCCTTTGCAGGGTGTGGTGGCACAATTGTATAATCCCAGCAGCTTGGGAAACTGAGGCAGGAGGATCCCAAGTTCAAAGCCCGCCTCAGCAACTTAGCAAGGCCCCGAATAACTTAGCAAGACCCTTTCTCAAAAAATAAAAAGGGCTGGAAATGTGGCTCAGTGGTGAAGCACAGATGGGTTCAATCCCTGGTACCAAAAAAAAAAAAAAAAATCTCTCCCTTTAAGGAGGAAATCATAAAGATGTGTATTGAGAAAGTGATAACGAGAAACAGTCAGTGGCTACCTCCAGTAATTTGTTTATTGTTCATACTGTCAGAGAGAGAGAGGGGGGCAGGGCACGAATGGACACATTAAACAGCCACAGTGCTAGACACTACATAAATACATACCTCTTTGTTGATCAGTGGAATCGTCTGTGTTAAAGAGGTTCAGACTAGCCTTGTTCATGTAAGTATTAGTGGCCAATCTGAAGCTCTCTGGTCAAAAAAATTTCTCTAGTAAGAAAAGCAGGAGTAGACGTGGATGTATGTCAAAATTATGAGGAGCTCAAACTCACGCTACAAATAATGCAAATCAAAACCAGAAAACCCAAACAACAGCAACAAAAAACTACACAAAATAACGGAGATGTCACGTGATTTCCCTAAACGAAAAGAAGATCCTGGGAGCTGAGTTGCATCTGTAGTACATAAGCACAGTGGAGCTGGAGTAGAAATCTTCAGGCAAGTGAGGATTCGGGGAGAGAAAGCAGGAGGTGGAAGAAAGCCATTTCCACTTTTACGCTCTTTAGCACTATGCTAGGTGCAGGGAGGGTAGCAAAGCTGGGGGGCTCTGGAAGCTCCACCAAAACCTAGAGTGCTGGCCTAAGAATTTGCTTCCAGGTGTTGCTAGGTAATTGAAGCAGGCAGTTGTCCACCGGAGAACTCCTGGAGAGTCAGTGTCCGTGGAGGGCTGGCTTTTTGGTTTATAGAAAGAAATTGCTGTCACTTCACAGGGTGGAAGGGGCAAGGCAGTCCTTCGAGACCTCTCTTACAAAGGCAGAGCCATGGTGGCCTAATAAAGTCCCCACCTCCAGACACTACCACATTGGGGGTGAATTTTGGGGATTCAGGCTATAACAATATCATAAGTATTGTTTTATAGCCCCCCTTCCTTTAACTTTTTTTTTCCCATTCATCCCATGTGGGTACAAGCAAATTTAATTCTTCACTTAACTGCCATCTGGTATTCCTCGATGAATACATCTTAGTTTTATTGTATAGACTTTCAAATAGGAGACATTTAAATTATATCTGTCTCTATTTAAGGAGGTAGAGAAGTTTATTCATCCATTGCCCCAGCAACAATACATATCCAACAGATATCTTTGATAAGGGCTTCTTTAGACATGTTCAGGAATTTCTCAATGAGATTGCTGGGAACATGTGCATACAGATCTAATTGGGTGTTACCAACCCCCCCCAAATAGTGGTTATATTAATATACATATATATTAATCTATGATATTGATGCCGATTTTGTGGATGTTGGGTTCATGTCTTCTTGGAGTCAAAGAACTAAACCCAGGGACACCCAGGCCAGTGGAGCAGAGTTTATTTTAGAAGGACAGAAAGAGAAGACTTCTCCAGAAGGGAGTCTCAGAGCTGAGAACTTGAACAGGGGATGTGGCTCGCCCTTTTTAAGATTCTCTTCCCTTGATTAATCGTTGCCTTCCCTCTCCATGCCCAGGGGTAGGGACGTGAAATTCTGGTCTAATCTAGTCTTTGGTTCCGGGGTCCCCGAGCATCTTTCTCAGCAGAGGGAAGTCACTGTCTGGACCACCAGTGTTAGGGAAAGGGGATTTGAAGTTGATCTGCACCTCCGCTTACTCAGGGCAGCAGAAGCTCTTTGCTCTCAGAAAAATGACCATCAGCTAATTTCCTCCTTATTGACCCGCTTCATTCTGCCTACGCTGACTGCCTAACTTGTCCCCCTGCCTCAATATATATGAGTATTATATGTGTATATATACATTACACTTTTAAATATATGCATAAGCATATATATATATGTATATATATTTATACACTTATTTCCCCACAGTATGAGGTATCGACCCCTGGGATGCTTTAATACTGAGCCATATCCCTCGCCCTTTTCATTTTTTATTTGAGACAGGTTTTCACTAAGTTGCCCAGGCTGACCCTGAAGTTGTGAACCTTCTGCCTCGGCCTCTCAAGAGGTGGGCTTACAGGGCATGCACCACTGCACCAGCTTCATTTATATTTTTTTACAGAAGCATATGAGCATTCTCATTTCTTTACAGCTTTGATTATATCTGGGATTGTCAGATTTTTAATTGTTGCCTGTATATTGGGTGGGAAACGGTATCTTGATTTACTTTGCATTACACTGAATATTACTGAGGTTGAATGTGTTTGATAGCTATTTAGATTTTTTCTTTGTTGTGTGGCTTGTTCATATCCTTTGCTTGGTTTTCTTTTAGATTGCTTGATGTTATCTTATTGAATTGTTTAAGGTTAAGTAACTTCTTGCAGATGTTAATCCTTTGTTGTCTCTACTGTGTGTCAAGTTTTTCATTTGGTGTGGTGTCTTTAGTCATGTGGAAATTTCATTTTCTTTTTCTTTCTTTTTTGGTACTGGGGAATGAACCCAGGAGTGCTTAACTGCTGAGCAACATCCCCAGCCCATTTTTATCTTTTATTTAGAGAGAGGGTCTTGCTAAGTTGCTTAGGACCTCACCAAGTTTCTGAGGTTGGCTTTGAACTTGTGTGATCTTCCTGCCTCAGCCTCCTAAGCCGCTAGGATTACAGACATGCGCCACCATGCCCAGCTGTCATGTGGAAATTTTATTTTATTTTATTTTTTTTATGTGGAAATTTTAAATCTTAAGTGTATTCATTATAAATGACAATCCAGCCTCAATTTAGCTAGCTCCAGTCGCTAGGAACTTCTGTACATTTTGTATTTTATTTAGGAAGCCCCTTTCTGTTCTAGTGCTATGAAGATTTTTCTCCTAAATCATTTATTTAAATGGTGAAATATAACACAAAAATGAATACAATAAAGGAAATAGATTGTTTTAAAATGAACACCTGTGTAACCTTTATTCAGGTGAAGAAACAGAACATTCTACTAGGTAATCCCACCTTCTTGGGACTGAGGAAGGATTCCAAGTTTGAGGCTAGCCTGGGCAACTCTTTGAGACCCTGTCTCAGAAAACAAACAAAAAAAACCCCCAAAAAACAACCAAAAAAAAAAAAAAAAAGAAGAAGATCCAGGGAAAGGGTCAGTGGTAGAGTGGAGAGAAAGAACTAGAACATTCCCAGCACCTTGCCTTCCACTGTACCTTCTTCCCAGTTTTAAATACCCTTTCTTCCCCCAGTTATGACTGTATCTTGCCAGTTATGATATGTGATTCTATGATTTTCTTTATAGTTTTACTCTTACTCCTGAACTTTCTGATAGAAGTTTAACCATTTCATTTTATGGTGGTGGTGTGTGTGTGAAAGAGGAGAAATAGAGAGAGAGAGAGAGAGAGAGAGAGATGTTGAGGATGGAAACCAGGGTCTGTAGCCCTTACTGTAAAAATAGAAAAAAGAATGATGGCCTGGGTGTAAATTGAGGCAGAGATGTTTATAGGGATTTGTTGCTCTCTGGCCAATTTCACCTGTGCTGCCATAATGAGGGTGGGCATGGGAAGTGAAGGCCGGCAGGGGACAAGGGCTTACAGGGAGAATGGCACGCAGGGAAAGTGGCGCTGGATCTTCGCCAGGCAGCTGGTTTTATTGGTTAACTGGGAGGAGTTGATGAAGTTGGTCTTTTAGAGATTGGCTGGTGGATCCTTCAGTCCATTGGAGCTTGTCTGCCAGCG
>PVKS010046644.1:0-13090 GCA_004027875.1 Aplodontia rufa
ACATTACAGTGACACAGCAATATCTATGTTCATAATGGCTCAATTCACAATAGCTAAATTATGGAAACAACCCAGATGTCCCTCACTGGATGAATGGATCCAAAAGCTGTGGTACATAGATACCATGGAGTTTTACTCAGCAATTAGAAACAATGTTATTGCAGCCTTTGAAGGTAAATGGGTGGCTATGGAAGAAATCATGCTGAGTGAAATCAGCATAACCCAGAGAACCTAGGGCCTAATGTCTTCACTCATCTGTGGAGGCTGGAACTAGACCCTGGCCATTGAGAAAGGAGGTTTAGTATCATGTTTTAAATCTGGATAAGGTGTAATGTCATACAACCTAAGGCGTTTTTAGAGATGTTTTGGGAAGGGGAGGGGAGGGATAAGGATGGGTAATTGGGGGGGGCACTCTTGGGGGTAAATCTAATTTTCAGAATCTATATATACATATTATATTATTTTGTTAGAAGCTTATGTGATTGTTCGACAAATAAATTTCTGAATAAAGATAAAATGAAATAAATAAATATATGCCCCAGAAAGAGAGGCAAGGGACCAGGGGATGGGAAGAGGGAGGTGGAGGAGTTCTGGGAGCGGAGGATGCTGGCCAAATTATATTGTTGTATTGTGTGCATGTTTGACTATGTGACAACAAGAATCCCATCATTATATACAGTTATAATGCACCAATAAAAATGAAATTTAAAAATAAAAAAAGAAAATGCTCAGACTGAAAAGTTAAGAAATTGCAATGCAAGTATGTTGAATCACAAAATAGAAAAGAGTATCAAAGACCCAGCTGTGTGTGTTGCAATAATCGTCTCTGGGGAGGAAAAAATAGAAGGTGTCGACTGAGATTTCTGTTCTTCAAAACATTTGAATTTTAAACCAAGCCCATCTATAACTCTGATAAAAATAAAAACTACATTTGACGAATAAAAATTGTATTTATTTACAAACGTCTGTCATTTGTACTTAAACTCCCAAAGAATTAATTGTGCAGACTTTGATGGGATCCTCCAACCTCAGTTTTTATTTGCGAAAGAATTTCAACATTACTAAGTTGGCCCAGGAAACCCGATACACTTTTCAGAGACTTAGAAAGTTGTGCTTTCTGAATGACTCTGCACAGATCAAATGCAGCATAAACACCAGTGAACGCAAAGGAGGAGTACTTTACCGTCTGATCCCGGGGGTCCCCGCAGCCCTGGGGCTCCAGCCAGGCCGGGTGGTCCTGGCTCCCCCGGCTTTCCTGGGGCAGAGTCTGGTCTCCCAGGAACACCAGCTAGCCCAGGAAGCCCTGGAGGACCTGGAAACCCTGGTGGCCCAGGGGGTCCCACCATGCCTGCAGGAGAAATTAAGAATGGAAACTGCCCGTCCTCTCAGAGTAAATGTTTCTGTCAATGAAATAAAAATCAGTGCATTCTTATTCAGATCGTGAGATTTCTTAAAGGAAAAGGGCTGGAGCTGCAGGAAGTGCTCAGCAAAGTGAGCCAGTCGTGGTAAGGGAAAGGTGATGTGATCTCACTTACCTGTGGCCTCTAAAGTCATAGAGGCTGTGCAAGATGGGGAAGTCATAGAGTTAATAGTTAGTTAATAGGTCTAGTAATACTAGACCTCGTGCTTGAAATTGCTAAGAGGGTAGGTCCTCCTTCCTCTCACCACACACATGGACGACTACGTAGAGGTGACAGGTCAATCAGTTGGAATGTGGTGATCACTTCACACCACAGACCTACATCAGAACATCAAGTAGTGTACTCAGACTCATGATTGCTAGAACAATGGGACCTCAATAATGGTGCTTTTTTTAAGTAAAAAGAAAACTGCTCTATGTGATAATGCTCTAAAGAAGTAGCCAAACAGTGATGTTTAAAAAGTCTGCTTTTCCATAAGGCAGATGGTTTCTATAAAACAGGAATTATATCAAAATAATCAGAATAAATTACCATTTTTTTAAAAGGGGGGAAACACAAAAAAACCCAAAACTGATTATCTCAGGCATTAAAATGCCTTCTTTGAGAAAAGGATACAGGGGCTGGAGCAGTAACTCAGTGGTTACAGCGCTTGCCTGGCATGCACGAGTACATGAGTTCAAACCCCAGCACCACGTACACAACTAGGTGTCTGAGCAACGAAACCCATGTGAAAAACTAAATAAAAAATTGCTTCTCTCTCTCTCTTTCTCTCTCTCTCCCTCTCTCTCTCTCACTGTCCCCTCTTTCTTTAAAAAAAAAAAGGATACAATTGGAAACAGATAGGTTTGAAGCATCAAATTTCCTTACCTTTTCCCCATTCCTTAGGATTATTGGGAGAGAAGTATATTTTATTTAACTAAAATTATTACTTCTTCAATTTTGCCACCTTAATCACTTGGTAAAAATTATTTGAATAAACCAGTTAGCACAATCAATGGCTAAAAACCAGACTCACGTGATCATCTAGGTAGAACATAAAATATCCTACTTCTTATAACAGCTCAGGGTGGTGGAGAAACTCGGAGGTAAGATTTGAACTTGGCCTCTCCCTCTTCAGCCACAGGACCTCAAGTAGGTTATTTAGCTATTGGAAGCTCTGTATCTACCTGGTAGCTAGGCTTGTTATGAGGATTAAATGAAATATTCCACGCAAGGAGATTAGAGCAAAATCTAGCAACAGCAAGAGCTCTATAAATGCTTAGGTGTTCAGGATGTTTGGCTGAGGTCCAAGCTGCAGGAAATCCTGCCTGCCTTTGACATAGACTCCTGCTGGTATACATGGCTTACAGGCAGCTAGCTGGAAGCCTTCAGACAACAGCACCCACTTCTCATAGCTCCTTCCTAAGCTTGCCTGGTTCCTGAATCTTTCCATGGAAGACCATGATTCTCAAAGATGGCCCCACAGTAGTTCTAGCCCCATGTGCTTTTGCAGAACCTTGACCTTTCCCTATTGAGAGGAGGTGTGTTCCCTTCCCTCCAATGTGGCCCCCATGGAAGGCCATTCTACTCTTGCCTTGTGACCTGAAACACTGGGGACTTGGAGTCCCGAGTAACCAAATACTCTCACTGTTCTGAAGCCACCAGGGCTGTGAGGAAGCCTAAATTAGGTTCCGAGCCCACACAGGGGGCCTGGAACTACATGAGATACTGGAAAGAGATGCCCAGCCAGCCTGGATCTCCAGTTCCGGACCCTCTTTAATTGCAACAATAGGAAAATCCATTCGCCAGACAGCTCCCTTTAGCCCTTGCTGAACTCCTCAGCTGCAGATTTAGAGGTGACACAGCGCTGTTGTTTCAAACCTCTAGACTTTCAGTAGTTTGTTCAACGATAGCAGCTGACACCTGTCAATAATCCACTGGTTACGTCAATGGCCACCATTACTGTGTGCACATGGGCCAGGCTGCATGTACATTTGCAAACATTATCTTCTTTTTCCTGCAAAGTTTATACATTATAGATAAGGCGCAGAAAGTTCAGGCCAAGTATCAGTGATAATAGTAATAGCTGACCCATTGAGGCTTTGCTATATACCAGGCTGAATCTGAAAGACCGTACATACTTTACTTTTTTAATCCTAACAAGATTCCATGTTACAGATAGGAAAATTGGGATGCACAGAGGTTTAATAAATGCCCAAGACCACACAGCTTGTAAGTATTAGGAACTGGAATGCTCCTAGGTCAGAGTGTAAACTATGCTATATTATATTCTGTGGTTTCCACTGAATGGTGAGGCTGGGGTCTGGTTACAGTTGTCTGACTCTGAAGCCCTGCTTATCTCATGGTAGATACCATAGATAATTATCAAATAAAATTTGTACAAAAAGGCCTATACACATGTGTGTTCTCAAAACAAATGGAAGTGTGCCCCTGAGCTTTTGGTGGCCATCGGGATTTCTCGCCTTCATTAGGACCTAACTTGGATTTTCCACATCCAGTCTTCAGATGACCTGGATGCTTCTTCCAAGTCCAAGGAGAAAGTACACCCATCTCTAAAAAGACAGAATCAGTTTCAATGTGTGGCTTATCTCTGCCTTATCCTCAACCGGAAAGCATGACATCAATTAAGTTGTGTCTAGCATCGCATAATTTTCTTTTTCAAAAGGAAAGAATGAAATAGAAAGAAGAGTGCGTTACATACCAAAAAGGTATTATTTTGTGAACTTTGTGTTTCAAGCAATGTGAATACATAGATATTAGTGTAATATAATATATGTATAATGAAACATACCATGTGTTTCCCACTATGGGTCACAGTCAATATTCGAAAGCTATTGGCTTGATTTATTTTTAAAAAGAGCTTGTGGAATTAAGAGCTTTGCTATATATTTCGATTTGAATCTGCTAGAGACTTGTTACTTCCTCACATTGGGTTTTGATTCCAATCTCCATGAGGCATTATTTATAAACAAGACCCAAAGGAGAAATCTAAGACCAGAGTCTGGTGCTTTCTGACCAACAGGATATTCTATCTGATTTATATAATCCCAGGTCAATTAAGCCAAGTTTATATTAGCTTTAAATGAATTAAACAAAACACTATTACCTTTGTGTCAGCATGTCTTACAAAGAGGACAGTAGATTTGTAGACAAGAATTTTGTAGGTAGCAGTTGAGTATCTCAGGAACCGTTTCAGGCCTTCTTAGTGAATACAATAAGGGACCCTGGCTAGATACAATTACCTTCATTGGGGCTCTTCTCCTCCCAGGTTTAATCAGTTCTCCTGGGTGCAGAGAACACACACACATCCTCGAACCCTCAAGTCCTAAACTTGCCAGGAATATTGAGCACGACTCCTAAAGGAGTTAAAGTCCTCATGCCAGTTGTCCTCTGCCAGGCTTTCTGTCCAATGTCATGAACTATCGTTTGTTTGTTGTTTGGTGGGACAGGGGAGACTCATTTTGGAAGTAAGGATGAATCAAAGTTTCATTTTGCAATCCTGGTTTTCATGTGCACTTTTCATGTAGGAGATTTAAGTTTGGGACCTAGGTGGATGAATAGAACTTTACAAGTATATGGCAACAGGGAGAGCCTTCCAAAAGATTGGGGAAACTGAGGAAACACTACAATCCAGGAGCAGTTCCAATAGTGTCTGCAGGTGACAATTCTGCAGGAAGCCTGTTACATGACCCCCACCTTCCTCACAACACCCTTGTGAAGACTGACCATCTCTGAGGTCCAACTGAGGGACCCATACTCCTTCCAAATAAGTGATTGAGAGGTTTGAGCTCAGTGCTCCTTACCCCTGGCTGTGCGTTAGCAATGCAGAGCCCAGCATCCTGGCTCTGCCCCGGGTGCAAGCATTAGTCTTATTTAAAGGTGATCTCAGTCTCAACTACAGTTGAGGGTTGCCGATGTGGGTGTGAGATAGGAAATCTGGCATGTGAAATACAGTGGGTCCCTACCTGGACAAGTGTCCCCTGGCCTGCCTGAGGGACCTGGGGGACCAGGTGGTCCAATGGTTCCCATTTCTCCATAGCGGCCGGGGAAACCTGGATCCCCTGGAGGACCTGTCAAAGACCATGACAGACACAAATAAACAAATGTCATACATTTTAAAACTCAGAGACAATGAGTTTTGGGGAAGATTGGTAAAGTCTAATTAGGAGACTCTTTGGCAGTTTCTTGCCACCTTTTAAATGGAATACCTTAGACTGGATCCCCTTTAGCCATCCCTCCTCTGCTGATACATGAACTTTGAGCAGACCTCTCTTGGTTGTTGATTTAGGCCACTCCTTTCTCGATGGTGCCATCGTGGTCAGTAAAAATTGATCTGATGTGCTTTTTGGCAATTAAAATAAAACTATTTTCTGATAGATGACCTAATAAAAATCCCAGGGTACAGTTTACATACTGAACTAAAATTTGATGTCTCATGGCAATAGACATGAACCCAGATACACATCTCTCCATCTCTACCTGCATATGAAGAATTTATTTTCATGCTAAAGTTCATGTATTTAACTTTTCTAGTACGCAAGCTACAAGACCACTGGGACAGACTTTTTTTTTTTTTGGTCTGGACCACTCAAATCCTATTTCTGCATAAATTATGGGGGAGCAAAAAGGAACACAAACCTTTGAGCGGAAGAGATGGAGTTACCAAAATCCCTGGTGGTCCTGGGTGCCCACGGTCTCCAGGATCCCCCTGAAATCATTCATTTGTTCAGAAATACTAATATTTTACTCATGTTGCTGTGGTATTAAAGTAAATATTAGAAGGACTATGTGTGCATTTCTATAAGAAGTAAAGATGTAGGCTGACTAGAGGAAGAAATGATTTATGGCATCCTAAAAGGACAAAGACCCATCTGATCTCCAGCCTACACAGAGAGTTAAATAATGAACTGACAAAGTTTTCACCAAAGAAAAACAAGTGTTAACTCCAGCATTATTCTATGCCTGTAAATTAAGTACTTCTGAAGTCACTGAGTCTCTTAGCTATATTATGATCATTAATGGCTAACATGGCACTCCAATGCAAATAGCCTACTCACCTAGCAGGATCCGAATCTACATTTTATTTTAGCATATTATCTTCCTTAACCATATCCCCTTAGTGCCACCACTACTTGTCTTGAGCTAGGACTGAATGTGAGGTCACAGAGGTTACACAGAAAGAAAACACTGCCATGGTGGTAAAAGCAGACAGCTCCTCAATTACGTGATTCCATGCAATTTTTGAAACTTTCATTATTATCTACTTTCAAAATAATTATTTCTTTAATGTAAAGCAATCATGCTTAATATGATAATGAAACATAACATGGTAATTATGCATAATAATATACGGAATGCATAAAAATAATGTATACAAAATTAGCTGTCTCAAAAATTACTTTTTTTTTCTTTTTGGTACCAGAGATTGAACCCAGGAGTGTTTATGTCCAAAGCCACATCTCCAGCACATTTTTAAATTTTTTTATTTTTTATTTTGAGACAGGGTTTTGCTAAGTTGCTTAGGGCCTCACTAAGTTGCTGAGGCTGGCTTTGAATTTGCGATGCTCCTGCCTCAGCCTCTCAAGCTACTGGGATTATAGGTGTGCACCACTGCACCTGGCTAAAGTTACACTTCTAATTCTTTGTAATATTTTTTAAAATAAATTTGATAACATAAGAAATATAAATTTTTATCTTAAATAGTCTCACTCTTTTACCTTTGGACCAAGAAATCCAAAGAGCCCAGGATCTCCAACTAGTCCTTGTTCTCCCTACAAATAAGAACAATTTAAAAAATTAAAATATGATTGGGTGACAGATTACTTTACTTTCATTTAATTTGCACAATGCATGCTCATTCAGACTCTGATCTCAACACTGCTCTTGGATGACATCAGTTTTGTTCTTCAGGTTTTGCACCCACCCCTAAATCCTGCACTCCATGAAATGAATGTTGGCCTTTTCAATTCTGTGAATGTTGGCATGCAACAGGGCAACTTCTGAATGATTCCGAACTGCATTTGATAATGAAAATGTATTTGTCATCTCTATAATCTCTATAACATATACATTTACCTTTAATCCTGGAAATCCTGGGGGTCCATAAGAACCAGGGTCACCCTAATAAATCAACAAGCAGAGTTAAATCCAAATGCATGTCCCAGCTCCACGCATCATGTTTTTGAACCTTATCAGATTGATATACAGATATTTAGTCTTCTTGCAAAGGTAACTGGAGAAAAGGAAGTAAAAATAAAGTAGATTTCATTTCTCTATTACATCTGCCACTTTAATTGGTCTTGAGTCTCAAGTCATTGCTAGTATTTTAATTAAGAATGTGATTTTTACTATTGTGCCTCTTCCAATTTTATTTATTTAACTGAATGCTTGCACTGCACCAAAAACTTTTGCGATCACCGCAACCTAATTTATCCGGAAATTAAGACTTGCTCTGTGCTACATCAGCAATAAAAATGGCCATGGAAACCAATATGAACCATTCGGTACCAAATCTAGAGTCAAATAAGCTCAGTGCCTGGGCCAGGTGGCCTCCACGCTGACTTGGAGTGACATCCCATCGGTGATACGTTTGGGGCCTAACATTGTGCTTTTCTTCTAGCTACTGCCCCCGGATCAGCACCTTATTTTACGAAATAGTGACATGGATTCTAAGCCAGAGGGATGACGTCACCATCCTGTCCCTTCCCCCAATTCTTCTGTCTTCCATGTGCCTGTTTCATCTAAATGAGGTCAATGGAATGGATGTTCTGAACATTTAGCTGTCATGTGATTCTTGTTGTACACAGCTAATCTTACAAATGTGTGAGAGAGCAAGGATTCCACCAAAGGTAATGACGAATGATCCTTACCCGAGGTCCTGGGAATCCGGGAATACCTTTCTCTCCTTTTACCCCAATACCAGGCTCTCCCTTTAAAAGATGACAACATTTGCAAAGGCTCAAGCGAAATAGTTCATGAACATGGAAAGTAAAAACAAAACGAGAAACAGAAAAATAATACTGTCCGCAGCTTAAAAACTACTTCAGAATAAAGGCCTTATAGGATTATGGCAAGATGGCAAAAGGTTCTAGTAAGACATGTTAGCATTTAAAGTAATGATAAGCATTGTACAAAAAAAATTTTAAGTTAAATAGCATCTCATACAAATGACAAAGTCACTGAGATAATCTACCTTGTGTCCTGGTGGTCCTGGCAGTCCAATCAACCCAGGAATTCCTTTTGTACCCTAAAAATCCAATGAAAATAATCTGACTGATTATTAAACATACTGAATTCTATCTCTTCCAGAAATCATCTCGTGTGAGGACCTGTTTCATTAGTTTACTATGATAAGCAATTGTTGGTCACCTGCCACGAATCAGCAGCTGAGATCTAGACACAGCTACAACACTGCCACGGTTCAGGCCCCAGGGAGGAGCAGGAGTGTGGGGTGGCTGACCTTGGAACCACGGCCACGAACTGGGAATTCTGTCATGGAAATGTAGCCAGAGAGAGAAGCGGCTCCTTTCGAGTGAGTGGGGGATTTAACCAGGAATTGACAGGCGACAACGGAATCTAATATGGAACTGGTACAGCCGAGCTGGAGAGTGACAGGAATTCTGACCTGCCAGAAGCCCATCAAGTGCCCAGCTCTGTGCATTGTTACCTTTTCAGTCACCGAATCGCTAAATCCATCTATAGCATCTAAAGGACAGCTGGGACCCCAGTGCTCTTTTCTATCGACGCATGAAAACAACATTCATGAGGCCCTGTTTTGGAGGACTTGGCCCAATTTAGGGGCCCCAGCGAGGCCTGCCACCCAGCAGCAGGGTAGCTTTGAGAACAGGGTAAACTTGCAGGGCCTCACTGCTAAGCCTGTGTGATGGACACAGTTCCTATTGTGTCAGCCTGTTAGGGCATCTTGAGGCTGGTGCAGACGCAGATAAGGGGCCACAGGTCCGTGTTCAGAGAATGCCTTCTGTTACAACTTCACCAAGGTGACTTATGGATGGGGTGTTACCTTTTCTCCTTTGTAGAGACGAGAATCAGGGGGCTCTACCAGTAGGGTGGGTCCAGGAGAACCTTGCTGGCCAACCTCACCCTTCAAAAAAATCAAGAGAATAAAAACTTCGTAGTAATTCATGTTTTGAGACAAAGAAAACATTCACCCATGTATGATCGTATAATGCTTCTAGTCGTTTTTATCATGGATTTAAAATACCTAAACCCAGGCTTAGGTGAAATGTAGTTAAATTCATGTATGGGACCCACCAAGGGCATAGCAACACGTAATCTAGGGGAACCATAGACATGTGGGGGAGGGGAGGCAGGGGGATGGGAGAGGGAGGGAAGACGGAGGCATCTATGGAGATGACCAACAATGCAGCATACTCTTTAGCCCCCTGAGAATCCAAATATTATGTACACAGTCACTTAATTCTGTAAAATTCACAATCATATACATATACTATATATAGTCTATTCTATTTGTTAGGGGCATAATATGGAAGAATCAAGAGACTGGGGTGTGGGAAGTGTGGGGGTGACTATGGTTTACGATCAGTGCATTTCATATTGTCACTTTATATGCATTTATGATTGTAAAACTACTCAACTATTAACAAAAAATAACTAAATAAAATAGCAATCATGCAAACCGATCATGTAATTTAAAATACTTAGGCTTCTTATTAAAATGTAAGACATGGTTATGGTGAAAAACAAATTTAAAAAATCAAAATGATCCATCATCTTGCCATCTGAAGATAATCACCTATCAGGAGTGTTGAGAAATCCTTCCACACTGTGTATTTTAATACCTTTTCGTTGCTGCTGCCTTTACAATGCTAGGTTTCTCCTTCTGCAGACGACACTCCAGGCTCCATATTCTATTACGCCATTCCCCACGTCCTGAAGTTTTCCTACGTGTTCTTGACTCCTATGTTACGCTGTTAAATGCCTACACCAAACTTCGCCATGCCAGCACTCCCCGGGAGCAGGAACTGGGTCTGTCCCACCAAGTCCCCACACTCAGCGTCAATCTGACCCAGCTGGACGCTCAGTGTCTACTTGCCCACAGTTGTGGAAGGAGCCACTGCTGCTGGACATTCCAATGAGCTCCAGAGAGCCCATCGTAAATCACCTCTCTAAAGTTCATCTTCCCTAAGTTTCCTGCTTCAGCAGAAAAGACTGCGGGTGTGAGGGAGGCAGGAGAGGACGGCGAGGGGGTTCAGGGAGGACAGGGGACATTGAGGAGAGGTTGGGGGAGGGAAGGAGCATGTTAGTGAGCACTTTCGGATCCAGTTATTTATATTTATGTGTGGAGTTTAGGGTTCTGGTGAAATTAAATCAAACAAATTAGTAATTAAACCAAACTTTTACTCTAGATTTATTATCAAAAATGTTCCTTCTCTTTTTGCTAGGGTGAAAGGTGTCATGTAGATTAACTTGAACGTAGAGTTAAATTCTGTTAGAACTGTCACTGTACAGTCATAGGTACCAGAATAATTCCTCCAAGAGAAGTTCTCAGTCATAAAATTGGGCATGAACTCAAGTGAGCCTCCACAACTACACAGCACGCACATTTTAACACCTGCTCCCCTGGGGGTAAAGGGTCCTTACCGGGTCTCCCATTTGCCCTTTCACGCCCACACCAGGACTGCCCTGAAAAAGAAAATAAATCGAATTATTTTTGAACATTAAAAAGTCATTAAAATCAATTAATAGTTTTTACTAAGATTTAATTAATTAAAAGCAATTTATTGAAGTTTATTTAAATACTCTGGGGAGCCCGATAGGAGGGGAGAGATAATTCTGACAAACATGGGTGGCAGTTATTGATCAAGCATGGGGAGCACTTATGTATCTTACTCATGACCACCTACCTTCACACCTGGACTCCCAGGATGGCCCGGAGGTCCCTAGGTCAATGACAAAAAGTGCACAAACCAGTGATCAGTCCCAGACATCAGAATGCACCTTCTCTGGTTGCCCCAAGTTCCCATTGGGAAATGCTTGATTTTAAAATATGCATGGTATATTCTCACTCATATGTGGAAGCTTCGAAAAGTGGATCTTACAGAAGTAGAATAATGGACACCTGAGGTTGGGAAGGTTGGGAGAAGGGGCAGAGAGCAGAGTTGCTTAATGGACACAAAAGTATAGTTAGGTACCTTTGTAGGAAGATTAAGTTCTAGTGTTCTATAGCACTGCAAGCTGACAAGGGTAACAACAATTTACTGCATATTTCAAAATGAGTGGAAGAGAGGATTCAAAATGTTTTTAATACAAAGAAATGATCAATGTTTGAGGTGATGGATATTCTAATTACCCTAATTGATCATCATACATGTAAACATATATCAAAATATCACACATACCCCATCACTAGGTACAATTATTATGTGTAAATTAAAATAAAAAAATAAAAGATTGTCTTTTTTTTTTTTTGCACTAGGGATTGAACTCAGGGGTGCTTTACCACTGAGCTAAGTCTCTAGCCCTTTTTATTTTGAGATAAGTTCTCACTAAGTTGTTGAGGCTGACCTTTAACTTGCTATCCTCTTGCCTCAGCCTCCAAAAGACTACCCTTTTATCATAGATGGGCTATTGTTCTGTATAAATATGAAGACAGCAGTCTGTTGCTGGGGGCCCTGTGTGAAGATGGACTCCAGATGGTGATGGTGATATTTTTGCTGATTCAGCAGAGTACGATCCCTCAAAGAGCACATCTGTGTCTGACCCAAGACTGAAACTTAGCTTTTCAACTGTGTTTTAATGTTGACTCTGGGTCTGTGGATGGAGAGCATCAGCAGGGCTGTACCTACCACTAATCCTGGTGCTCCAGGATATCCCATAGGGCCCACAGGTCCTCCTGCACCCCTAGACCCCTAGAGAGGAGGAAAGCCAACACATTCATTATGACAAATCAAAATCACTCCCCCAGCAAGAGCCGCATGTGATCCCAGGTAGGTCCAAGCCTCCAGGGCAAGCAGTCCCCACCACGCGTCCCCAGCTGGAGCATCTTGCACAGAGCCTAAGGACAGCAGTCTCCAGAAGGCATGGCAAACCTTGGCATTTATCAGGAGGTTTCAAAAATATTAATTTTGATTTATGTTAAATAATATTAAAATGTTCATTATTTATAATTTTTATTGATTCTTTTTAGTTACATGTAACATTAAGATTCATTTTGACATAATTATGCAAGCATGGAATCTAATTTGCTCTAATTCAGTCTCTAGTACTTCCTTCTCCCTCCCTCCCCTGCCCCATTCCCTTCTGTCTGCTCCACTGATCTTTCTGCTATTTCCTGTATTTTTTTAACTGAGTGCCTTGTGGATATGATAACGGTGAGATTCACTGTGATGTATTCGCATAGGTACACAGGGAAGTTGGGTCAGATCCCTTCCACTGTTCTTCCCTTACCCTGTCCCTCATCCTTTCCCCTCAGTTCCCTTCCTCAACTGATCTTTCTTCTATTTTGAAACTATTTTGGATTAGCTGCTGTACATCAGGGTCTGGCTTATTTCACTTAGCACGATATTCTCCAGTTCCATCCATTTACCAGAGAAAGCCAGAATTTCATTCTTCTTTATGACCGAATAATACTCCATTGTGTATATACACCACAAGTGCATTATCCATTTATGTGTGAATGGGCACCTAGG
>PVKS010046645.1:0-13190 GCA_004027875.1 Aplodontia rufa
AAAAAAAAATGTGGGCCTTTGAGCTGGTGCCTGTGGGACCCATGACGCTCTTGCAAGCACTCTGCTCCTGCATGCAGCACACATCGGACACAAGCCAGCAGACAGAACTGGTCCTGTTCTGCCCCACTCTCCGCCACATACATGTGCCACTGGGAGGAGAAATCCAGGGCCCACATGGGGAAGGTGGCCCGACACCTATGAACCCTTTCTCCTGAACAGCCCAGGAAACCTTTCCAGAGTTGAGAACAATAACAGTGAGTTCGCACCAAATGAGCGCCAAGTGCTAGCATTTAGGCCTGGCAGTGACCCCTCAAGGAAGAATTCCCATAGTCCAGGTGAGAAAACTGAGGCTATGAGAGATCAAATGCCCCGGCTGAAGACAGTGAATGACAGACTAAAGCATCAAAGTGAGACCAGGAGCCACACACCTGCCATTTCTCTGGACGCTGTCCTTGCTCTCAACACATAGCTCCCTTCCCAGGAGCAAGATCTCAGTGCGCAGGCGATGGGCATGCCTCTGATATTCTGGAAGCACATGTGAACGGCACTCCTGCAGCCTGGGTCCCCAACCCCTGAAGTGGAGCTAATCAGGTTCAGAAACTAATGTAATAACAATAACACAGGCTAGGTATTCCTGATCTAAAATGCTTGGGACCCAAAGTGTTCAGATTTCAGAGTTTTCCAGATCTTGAAATGTTTTCATATATACAATGAGATATCCTAGGGAAGTGATCTAAGTCCAACATGAAATTTATGTATGTTTTGTATGCACCTTATACACATAGACCAAGGATAATTCTATACGATATTTTTAATACACCTATGATTTGACAGTGGACCATCACATGAGATCAGGTGTAAAATTTCCCAACTATGAAATCATCTAGGTGGTCAAAAAAAAAGTTCAAGATTTTGTAGCATTTCAAATTTAGAGCGTTAGGATTAGGGAAGCTCAGCCTGTAATGATATGATTGTTGTCCTCGGTGTGGCAAAAATACTGGGCTTCTGAGTGTCCTTGTGCAGAGAGAATCCAAAGCTTGATGCCCACCGAGCAGAAAGGAGCCTTCATTCCAATGCTGACTTTCTGGGTGAGGAGTGACGAACAAATAGAAAGTTCTTGGCCACCTGCAGGTCACAGATCTACAGCAGGCCCAGCCTCCCACACCCCACCCCTGAGTGTGCATGTGAGTGTGCGTGTGTGTGTGCACATATACACAGACACACTGCACCGCCAGGCACCTCCACGACCTCCCACTGCCAGGGAGCACGGACATCCATATGTCAGTGCTGGGCTCGGAGGCATCCTCCAGCTGGGGGCACAATCACCACAGGCCTTCCCTTGAGCGGTGATGTGCAGAGTGGTTAAAAGCTCAGAGGCAGGGGCTGGAGCGGTGGCTCAGCAGATACAGCATTTGGCTGGCATACGCGAGGATGTGGGTTCCAACCCCAGCACCACATACACAACGAAGTGTTAGAGCAACAAAGGCCACGTGAAAAACTAAATAAAACTGATTCTTCCTTTCTCTCTCTCTCTCTCTCATTGTCCTTCTCTCTTAAAAAAAAAAAAAAATCCTTAGTGTGGGATATGACCCATGGTTGGTGCTCAGTAAACATCACCTACGAATGCATTAAGCTAAAAGATTCAATAGAGCAGAAAGCAAGGTGGTCAGGAGTCCTCTCCACAGACCACTCACTTTTCCACTTCCACCATTTGTCCCCACCTGTGGAGAAACCCCCTCCAGCTCAGTTCAGGCCCCCAGGTGACAGGGCTCCACTTATAGTGAATTCATCCATTCAGGCCACTGCAGCATTCCCAGGGCCAGGGCAAGAGGACAGCCATGTGGAAGTCTGTGGAGTCCCAGCTCACACATCCAAGCCCAGTGCACACACGGTCACCCCTCAGGCCACAGGCCGAGAAGGCCCACATGGGTAGTTCAGGGGGACCCCTGCAGGCCTCAGGTATGCTTAGTCAGGGGAATGGTGGGGTCTGGTATCAGGCTCCAGTTGAGAATGTCACGTCAGCCTCTTGTCCTCCAGGGAGAGTCAAGGCTGAGAAAAACAAAAGCAGGGATATGAAGGATGGCGGCCAAAGAGTTGCCTTCCTCACTGACCAGCACGTTCCTGAGCACCTGTGCATTCTGGGAACAGCGAGGGAAAGGAGGCCCTGCCTGCCAGGAGCTTGTAGTCCAGGGAAGCAAGATGTCTTCCTCACTGCCATGAGGCAGCCGGGGACAGAGGTGAGCTCAGTGTTGTGGAAGCACAGGGGACAGCCCTGGAAGCAGCAGGAGGCAAGGGCACTCCAGGAGAAGGGAGTAGCACAGGGGCCTGGGCATGGCATAGGGACCACAGTGTGGGGTGACCAAGCACAGGGGGAAGAATAGGAAAAAGGCCCAAAAGCAGAGTGGAAGGACCAAGAAGGATCTTCATGCTCTGGAACACCAAGGAGAGACCCTGCCTGTACCATTCCAGCCCGTTCTGCTCCAAACTGCAGTGAGACCTTGACTCACCAGGCCCCTCCGCAGTCCACATTCCTGCTATCTGTGGTAGGGGTTACCCTGCGAGGTGCAAGTGCCCAGGCTGGCATGGCCAACTTATCCCTGCTGAGCTTCCCTATGGAGACTCAAGAGACAGCCAATGAGAGCACATCTCCAGGTAGATTGTACTTCAACCCCACATGCGCAAAAAGAGAAAAAAAAAAAGAAACATACACAGCTATTCCAGTCCTTTCCTTACTATGCCAGCCAAAGAAAACTTGTGGTACTCTCTCTCTTCCTGGGCCACTCTGCTGGTTACCTGACCAAATTCCCCCCTTACCACCTCCTCCAGGAAGTCGTCTTAGCCCACTTCACCCACTGGGATCCCTCCTGGCACTGGGCTCATCAACACTCTGAGCCCACCATCCCTGAGTTCCAGGGACAGCAACTGGGTCTGACCCATCTCAGTACAGAATCTTCACCCCACTAGGCACAGCAGGCCCAGAACTGGACACAGGGGATACGTGTAGACAAGCACCTGATAAGGGAGGCAGATGGTGCCCCAGAGAAGTAAAACGTAAGGTGTCTATGATTGCCGATGTAAACAAAGAAAAGTTCCTCTTCCCTGTCCATGTAATGCCCAGCCTAATTTCCTCAGCCCCTGAGCCTGTGGGCTAACCTGACACTACATGTGGCATTTCCTTGGGGTGATGGCTAAGCCGTTCTAATTCTTGGCTGCTCATCACCCTCTCTGGATCTGGCCAGGTGCTGCCATACAGACCAGACTGTCACAGAAACCGCAGAGCTGGAAGAGCCCTGAGGAGTGTGAGCCCAGCCTCATCACTGTACAGAGAGCAGAGCAGATGCCCAGGTGGGGAGCCCTCGCCCGGCTTGCTCCACCTGCCTGCCATGTGATCTACCCCAGCCTCTCCTGGCCTGGGCCTCCATTCTACATCCTCTCCATTGCCAGTGCAGCACCAAGCACATTCATGGTCACTCCAGTCACCGTGCATCTGAAGGGTGACGTCCCAAGCCATTCTGTAGCTCTGGATAACACACAGCCAGCCTGTGGATTAGGCTGCGGTTAGCTGCAAGAGGCCAGGACTAGAGCTGTGATTACAGCCCAGCTTGCCCCAGCTGGAGAGCCAACTGACCTCCTTAGCCAATGCCTGTCCCCCCACTCACGGAAACACAAGCCCCGTGCTACCAAAAAACTACCTCAGTCCATTAAAAGACTCCACAGAACCATTAGTACTTACTTCCAATAGCTCAAGGAGTGACATTGAAAAAAGGCAATTCCTTCTGAACTTGGAGAAGGATCAAAACTACAGATTAGAAATCCCTAGAATGAACAAGGCAGGGCATTGCACGACCTTGTCAGACTCAGCTTCCCATAACTGATGGCTCCCTCAACTAGGTGAGGAATCTTAGGACAGGGTGAAAGGAAGCAGGTGGCACGTCGCCACTGTCTTTCTCCAATTATCCCAGGCTGGCTTCATACCCAAGAGCCCCCCAGCCTTAATACACATTCTTCTTCCCTACCCAATGCCCCTACTCACTGAGCCCCCCAGGAGGACAACAGCTGTAGTCTCAAGAAGAGCCTAAAGGATAAGAGGGGACAACCCACACAGACAGACCAAGCTGGTCAAAAGGAGGATGGAATCTGTGGGGACTGACCAGGGAACAGTGTGGCGTGGCCCAGCATGGTAAAGTGGGGAGCAGCTGGAGTAGACAGGGGAATAGCAGCTCAGGGCCCGGTCACCAATATTACCTATTATGGTGTGGATCTGGAATGTTCCCAAAAAGCTCTTGTGTTGCAAGTGCGGTGCTGAGTGCAGCCAGGTTACAGGCGGGGCTCTTAGATGATGGTTGGACCAGGAGGGTTCTGACCTGTGAGCAGATTCATTCATCTGATAGTTGAATGGACTGGGTGAAGGAGTAGGTCCCTGGGGCATGCCCTGGCCCTTCCCCGGGCCCTTTCTCTCTGCTTTCTGCCTGCCATGAGCTCAGTGGCTTCCTTTGCTGCCCCTTTTGCTATAATGTTCTGCCTCACCTCAGGTCCAGAGCCACGGAGCCAGACGACCATGAACTGAATCCTCTGAAACCAGGAGCCAAAATACATCTTTCCTTCCCTAAATTGCTCTTGTCACCGTGGTGACAGCTGACTAACATGCTACCTAACAACAGAAGGAGCATCACCCTTGCCAGGGTACCCCAACCCAACCCTTGCAAAGCATGATGTGCTCAGAGAAGGTGGGGACCCTGGGCCTCCTCTAGGGTCCAGGAGAGGTGGCAGGACTTATCTAGACCTATCTGGCAAAAAATGTCCCCAGGTTTCACAACCCAGATCAAGGTCACATGCTCTCTGAAACTTTTTCTGACTTCCCAGTCCCTCACTTGTTCCATGAGCCAGGAAAAGGCTGTTATACCCCTGTGGCACATTCCTGCTTCATAGATGTAAGTACTACTATCCCTCACACCTTCAGTCTCTCAAGTGGAAAGACCTTGTCTGATTTTATCACTATCTCTGGAGTCTAGAAGTGTCTAGCACAATATGCTTGTTCAAATAATGGGACATTGGATGGAGGGAGGGAGGGAGAAATGATCAGCTCTGAGTTTCACCACAGGTCAATATTCAATGACGATATCCTAAATCTACCACCTGCCAAAAAAGCTAAGATGGGTAAAACTATTTGACCCAATGATTTTGATTATCCCAGGACACTTGCCTGTGTCTGTCCCATTGGTGCTCAAAACCGTTGGCAGGCTCCTGTGGAACTGAGCTAGGCCATCAAGCCCAGCCTCTCAGAGACATCATGGGAGAGGAAGACCTACGACTGGACCCTGGCTCCAGAGCAGCCCTTCAGTAATTACATGTTTCCAGACAGACATAAATAGACAGATTAGCCTTTCTGCATTTTTCTCGTAAAAATAACAACAGTTCCTAAGCATACTGGCATGAGCATGGATATTAAGCATTGCAACCTGCTGCTCTTGGCGGCCAGGGCTGGCCTTCCTTGCTGTTTCCCCCTCACCGCCTCCCCCTCTGGGCTCTTGGAGGCTCCTCACGCCTGGCTCTGTCTGCCCCTATCGCCCCAGAGCAGGTTGGCAGCCAAGCTCTGAGACTGGCTAAGGGCTTTTATGAGCATCCTGTCCATGACTTGCTGTTCTCTGGCTGGATCTTTATCTGCTCTTAGTCATTATGTAACTAAAAATCTTGTAATGTTGTGAAATGATTATATGCCCCATTTTATACCAAAGGAAATGGGGAGACTGTTTGCTTTGTCCCTGCCCTAACCCAGAAGAAAGCCTCAACAGTGACCCCCATTCCACATCACGTACAGCTCCCTCAACCTCCTTTTCCTCCTCCACTTCTGCCTCCTCCTCCTTCCCTCTCTCTCTCTCTTCCTCTCTTTCTTTTTCACTTGTCCTGAAACTCCATACTGAACCTGGGTCATGACCACGGCCTAAATATCAAAGCACCTGCTCCCCTGACTTCTCTCAACCTCACAGTTTATCTACACCCGAGTCTTCAGACTTCAGGACTCAAGAATCAGAGCATGCAGAATTGATTATCAGACTGTCCTCTCTAAGTCCCACAAATCCCCTGAGCTGAAAGAAGCTCCATCCTCACACTCACAGCAGCTACTGACCAGTCAGGCCTTGGGCCACAAGGTCAAGGATCTGGAACTAGCCATCGGATGGCCATAGCTCCCTCTGGAAGACAAAAGATGCATGGAACTCCTTACAGACCATAAAGACCTTTCTTTTCTCTTCATATGGAGCCAGCCACTCTTTATTGTCCTCCAGTTATACCCAGAACAAGGTGTGGAAGCTTGTGGCTAATACATGTCACACACCAGTCAACTCTGCAAGATGTCTTCCACAGGGACGATGCCATCGCATGAAAAAGATTCTGAAGTCAGAGGCCTGAGGGTCAAGCCCCAGTTCCACCACTCACCAACTAGGCGATTTGGACAAGTCATTTTCCCTGTCTGAAAGGCATAAGTAAAAACAGTGGTGCAGTGGTGTTTCATAAGATCAACCGTGTGCGTGCATGCGTGTGTGTGTGTGTGTGTGTGTGTGTGAGAGAGAGAGAGAGAGAGAGAGAGGAGTCCTCTGCAGGTTCTCTATTCCAGGAAACTTAAAGTAACAGTTTAAAAACTTTTTGCCACCATAGGCCACACATTGCCAGTATTTCATTTTCTACTGACAGAAGTTATCACTAGCTCCAAAACTCATCTGCAAAGAAAACCATTCTATCTTCAGAAGTCTGCTTTCCTGTTGTCAAATGTTGAATCAGTGAGGAGCTTGGCGGAAAATGCAGACTCTTCTAGGTGTACCAAACAGGAAGTCATCTCATAGGATAATGTAGATGTTCGTTGAGGTTAAGTGAAATAAGCCACAGTCAGAAATGCAAGATTGCACGCTTTCACTCCAATGTGGAAACACACACACACACACACACAAAAGAAAGGAAAAAAAGGACATGGAAAAAGAAGAGTCTATCAGTGAAGAGGAACGGAACCAGGGAAGGAAGGAGAGAGGGAGGACAGAACAGGAGAAAGGGTTGACAGGAGCATAGAAATGACCAAAGCACAATCCACGCATGGATGGAAACGTCACAGTGGAGCCATCGGTATGTACAATAATATGCATCAATAAGCATAATAAATAAATAAAACATAGATGCTCATAAAACTGTGAGAAGGACTGAAAGAAATAAGAACACAAATAGCTCTAGGAAACCATGAAGGGTGGTCACAGCAGAAAAAGCCCAGAGGTCACTGCAGAATCTCACTTCTACCTAGGCTCAATGGTGCAAAAGACAAATACACTTCCCACCTTCTAGTACAATTTTTATACTGGAAAATCAGCTATAAAAACAGGAATTTGATTTAAAAATTCTAAGCTGCTTTAGCATTACATGCTTAAAAGGATACTTTTATGTACTTTAGAAAAGCAAAACCAACAATGAGTTGACACCGCTGGCTCAAACTACTTTGGGTCTCAGGATTAGAAAGGCCAAGGCTTCCCAAATCTTACATTTGTCACTTGCTCCTTTGACTTCGTTTTTTTTGTTTGTATGTTCATTTTTGTTCATTTGTTAAGAAAGAGAGAGGGAAAGAAAATCAATTTTATTTATTTTTTCATCTGGTTTGTGTTTCTCCACACTTAGTTGTGTGTGTGGTGCTGCGGTTCAAACCCGGGCGCTCATGCATGCCAGGCAAGTGCTCTAAACACTGAGATATCACTCCAGTCCCTTGACTGGTTTTTGTCTTAATTTTTCTCAATGGAACCCACAGGTGGCTTCTCCTGGTCCTGAGATTTCCAGCAACTTCTGCAGGTACACAAAACCTTGTCATTTCTTCCAATGTGGCTGTCATTTTCCTGGGGGAAAATTTTTTTATCTTTGACTAATCACTTTCTACCAATCTCTGGAAAAAAAAAAAATGTCCTCCGCTATTCCCTCATAAAACCCAAAAGATCTGTTGGGGCCTAACACTCCAGAAATTTCTTGTCTTGTGTGTGTCCCAGGAATTCACGTAAGTGAACAGACTCCCCCAAGGTATCCTCAGCCATTGACAACCTGTTTTAATCAGAGTTCTCCAAAGAAACAGAATCAAGGCCTGGGTTGGGGGTGAGGTGAATTATATGCACACACTGAGAGAAAGAGATTTATTTTAAAGAATTGGTTCAAGCAATTATAGAGGTTCAGACAAGCCAAAATCTGCAGAATGGGTCAGCAGCAGGGGACGGGATGAGTTTTAGTTTGAGACCAAAGGCCACCTGCAGCAGAATTCCTTCTTGCTTGAGGAAGGTCAGTCTTAAGACTTCCAATGGATTGGGATGAGGCCCATCCACAATACAAATAGTAAACTGCTTTACTCCAAGTCTATTGATTTAAATGTTAATCTCCTTTTTTAAAAATAAATAACCTTCATAAAAGCATCTAGAATAATCTTTAACCAAATATCTGGTCACTGTGATCTAGTCAAGTTAGTACATAAAATTAACCATCGTAACTCCGAGGAGGAGGAACCCTTCCTAAGTGCCAGCCAGCTGAACGGCCTGGGGATACCACCTTCCAGCCCTGCAGTACCCCCACATCTCCTGGGTGTTAGGGTTTGATCTCACCTACTGGACTCTGCAGGCCTCCAAGGCAGAATCACTTCCGATTCATCTTTGCAGACTCCTGCTCTGCCCAAAGCTGATAGAGATGGCTCAGGAAATAGTGGAGAAGGAATGAATGATCATTGCATTCACACTTGGTACCTGATCCTAGCTCCTTTCTCTTGATGGGCTCTTACTTCTTTCAAAACATCCTCTCAACAGACATTTGAACCTACAAAGTAGAGTTTTAAGTCCGGCCTGGTGGTTTCTTCTTGGAGAGATGTAGCATGAGATCAGCTGAAGATGAAAGGGTACCAACCTCAGTACCAAGCTGGTACTAGAAATCCCTTGAAGAGACCTCAGTGGCCCTCCTGCTGATCATTTCTCAAAGGGAACCCACAAGGGTATTATGAGGAAGCAATGGGTATTTGGGGGAAAGCTCCTGGAGGTCAAGGTCTGAGTCTAGTGGTGGTTATGTTCTTGCTGCTCACTCTGGCCCAGGACCTGAAGCTAGGAGCTGGCTTCTTCCTGCATGTCAGTCTAAGAATCCTGCAAAGTAAACACATCTGACTCCCAAATCATACTCTTGCAGTCAGAAATGGCCTGTGCCATGTCGCAAGCACTAAGGGACCCTGCCAAATCGATGACATGCTTCCCCAGACCCTGTGAACAGTGCCTGCAGGTCCCACTGCCAGCCGAGTCTCCTCGGATCCCAGTTCTCAGATTGAGGGTGGGCAACATGAGCATTGAACAAACAGCAGTGTGCCATCAGCCAGGGACGTTGGAGCCAGCAGGCACCTTCTCATGGGAAGGATGGACCTGGCATTCGCAGCAGGGGAGGGAGATGTCCCCATCGAAGTCCAGACCTCTTCATTGAGCTCAGAAAGCTCCAAGTTGAGGGATTTTTAGCAGGTGGTGGGCATAATACTGAGTATCTCCAAGGCCAGAATGGAAAAGGAAAGGGATGTTGGTTAGAGAATGACCCAAGGGGGAAGGGCCATTCCCAGCATCTGATTTCTGAACTCTTTGAGGATGAACAGAATGAGAATTGCTCCTCTCTGGTCTGAGAATCTGTTCTTTCCCTTATCAGCAAGGTTCCCAAAGGCCTGATCCATGTCACAGTGAAGCAGAGACGATGGGAGATTGGCAGTCCTCCAGGCCCTAATTGGTGCCCGAGTTGTACCTTCATGAACAGGAGTCTGACTCTCATCTGAGTCCTGGATGCCAGACCCCTTGCCTAGAAAGATGCTCCCTCTCTGTTGCCACAATAGCATAAACCGAGCCCCCAAACTGAAGGAAAAACTTCCTGAAGGGAACATTCCTTTCCATTGACTGGTGGATTAACAGAAGAAATCCCAAGTGCCTGAATCCAAATCACTTCTGACTCGGGCCTGGTGTTTCCCAATGATGCTTGTGGATCTTTACCAGTCCAGAGAACCAGGCCTGTTTTCTGCTGTCCCCTCTTTTAGCCCAGCAGTTCCAAACACCAGCAGGTGCTAGGTGAAGCTCAGGGAAGGAGGGGCAGGAGGATGGGTGGAGATACTGACAGGCACCTTCTGGAAGGGCATCTGGCCCCTGCAGACCATAAGCTGGACTCCTTTTGCCTGTTCCCCATTGCACTGCCTTTCTCTTGCGGAAAAACCTAGCGGTGAGCTCAGAGCCCCCCACTTCCCCCTTCGCCATCAGTCTCCTGGAGGTTGGTTCCTGGAGTGGCTCATTGTTTCTGGTTTTATCTGAAACAAAAATAGACTCTTGGAAACATTCCAGTCTTTGGGTTCACAGCTTCTTCCAGCCCTGGCTGAGGTCTCTCCCCGTGAGCTCACTCAGACCACTATGGCCACCTTGGCACTGCTGGTTTAACTGACATGGTGGCTGATTCAACACAGCGTGTTTGTCCCTTGGGCCTTTCAGTTGTTTCTTGGATATGAAGCTGTTCAAAGACAGTGATGACAAGCAGTCAGACACCTCAAAGAGCAGCCAAAGCGTGGACCACCCACTGGGGCCAATTGTGATTCCCCAGGGGATGACATCATCATTATCCCTCAGGAGAATGGTCGTCCTTTCCCAGGGCTCCCAGGGGAGCTGAGTGGACAGGTCTATCTGCACTGAATTCTGCTGTGACGTGTATGTCTTGCCCTGTTGTTGGAGGGGAAGCTTCTGGAGGGTAGGAGCCAGGTCTGATTCTGCTCCAGGACCTTGCCAGAAAATGCAACCAAACAAGTGTCATTAAAAGAGCCCCGAGGAGGGCTGGAGAAATGGCCTGTCAGTTACGGCGCTTGCCCGGCATGCACAATTTCACGGGTTCAAACCCCAGCACCCACGTACACAACTAAGTGTCAGAGCAACGAAAGCCATGTGAAAAACTCAATAAAAATTCATTCTCTCTGTCTCTCTCTCTCTCTCTCATTGTCCTTCTCTCTTTAAAAAAAAAAAGCCCCCAGGAGACTAAAGATAGATGATGATAGATATAAATAGATAATAGATATAGATAGATGCTAGATTAGATATAGATAGATGATAGATATAGACAGATTATAGATTAGATAGATGATAGATATAGACAGATTATAGATTAGATAGATGATAGATATAGACAGATTATAGATCAGATAGATGATAGATATAGATAAATTATAGATCAGATAGGTGATAGATATAGACAGATTATAGATTAGATAGATGATAGCTATACATAGATAGTAGATTGGATGGATAGATAACATACACACAAACACCATACATATATCTGAAAGATTTGACTGAAGGGTACGTACTCATGCAACACATTGTCTGAAGCTCATGTTGAATTAGACCAAGTCACTCAGTTTTGTGTGTCCACTCTGTATTTGATCACCACCTTCCACTAACTTTTCCTGAATAAAATATTGCCCTGTATCCTCTCTTTGCATTGAGAATTGGCAGAAGAGCCACGTGAAGCCCTGCAGCTTAGTCATTGAAGGAAAATTGCCCAATATTTGACACAGTCTCCCGTTTGGTCTAAGGTTCTTCCCAAGCATCCTGATTGCTGCAATCTTATGAGTGCTATTTCTGGTCAACTTTCCATACTTACCTTGGCTGCTGAGATAATAGATTATACACCAGCCTGAAACTACACAGAACCTAGAAAATACAGAAACACATTTCCAGGAATAACCTCCCTGATGACATTTTTTTATGCTCATAGCCCTATTTTCCTTTTTTTATTTATTTTATTCAAAAATTTATTTGTTGAACAATCAAACAAGCTTCAAATGAAATAATATAATATATATAAAAATTTATTTTCCTTTTGACATAATTCTTTTTTTATTTTATCCTGCAGTTTATAAGCTGTCTCGTGTTCTTCTGGAATAAACTGAGCTCTAAATTAATTAATTCATAGGTCATCTTTTATCTCTTACACAGCATTACTAAGAGCTGTGCTCCAGCCACCACTCCTCAAGGTGCCACCTCACTGAAGCTTCTATTGGACAAATGCTTCCAAGAGCCCTGTGGTAGAAAGGGAAGGGCAAGCCACGTACTGGCTCTTAAACATTGCTTCTGCTCACCTTTCATTGGCCAGAGTAAGTCACATGGCCATGACAAAAAGAGCGGGAAATTCAAAAGTGCAATCATCCTAGCAAGACACAAGGTTATTTGTGAACTCTGCTAATGGCAAGCACAGTAGCAAGTGGCAAAAGTGACCATATGACAAACCATTCAAACCAGAACGCTTTTGAGAGATGAAAGAGGATGAAAGAAAAATTTAAAATACACAATTTTTATAATATTTACATTTTGACTAACAAATTGATTTTATCTATGGATGGCCTATAAAACTGCTCCATTCAAAAACTAATTTCAAAGAATAGAATTCTTTTTAAATCTGTAATGAATATTTGTGTATATCAAATCCAAAAATCTTCATATTGATCATATGAACATTAAAATTTAATGTAAGCAAAATAACTTATTCTTTACATAGATTCTCACATTTTAACATTTCTTAAATATTTCACTCTCTACAATTGTATCATAGGATTTTTCTAAAGAATGTATGTTCTTCAACCTCATCTCGTCATGTTAGTTTTTTCCCTAAAATTCCCTGTAATTTTTTTTCAGAACTGCACACTATTAATAAATTTGAAACGATTGACTCTTTTAAACAGCTCTTCTTTATAGACTACAATTTTTTAATTAACAAATAATCCAAGGCTGGAGCAATGGCCCAGCAGTTATGGCACTTGCCTGGCATGCGCAAGTCTATGGGGTCAAACCCCAGCACCATGTACACAACAAAGTGTTGGAGCACCAAAGGCCACATGAAAAACTAAATAAAATTGATTCTCTCTGATTCTCTTTCTCTCACTGACTTTTTCTCTTTAAAAAAAAAAAAATAATAATAATAATAATAATGTGCTTCCTACATTACAGTGACACAGCAATATCGATGTTCATTGCAGCACAATTTACCATTGCTAGGCTATGGAAACAACCCCGGTGTCCCTCACAGGAAGAATGGATCCAAAAACTGTGGTACATTTATACCATGGAATATTACACAGCAATTAGAAACAATGACCTTGCAGCCTTCGAGGGTAAATGGATGGTTATGGAAGAGAT
>PVKS010046646.1:0-13194 GCA_004027875.1 Aplodontia rufa
CTCTCCCACTGCCTTACCTCCTTGATCCGGTTGCATTCTGCTCTTCTTCCAAGCAGGACCTGAGGGCCCCTGCTTCCACTGAATTGCGTGACAAGGTGCTTTCTCCTTGTCCCAGTTTCCTCACCTGTATGGTGGAGATCCAATAGATCTACCATATGGGTTTGTCGCACGATCTAATGAAAGAACGGCTGGCACTTTGCGTAGTCATGTGGCCCAGATCTGTAGACTTGCAGGGGCCCACAGAAACCTCCTTGGCAGAAGCAATGTCAAGAGACAAGGCAGGCCTTCTCTTTATGCAAATGCCATGGTTACATAATACCAGTGCAAACCTCCCCAGGTATAGTGGTTGCAGAGAGGAAATCTGATTCCCCTTTGGTTGGGGAGGGAGCAGGTGCAGTGGGGGGTATAGGCCATCGTCCCAGGATGACAAGAG
This sequence comes from Aplodontia rufa, assembly GCA_004027875.1. Classification (NCBI taxonomy): domain Eukaryota; kingdom Metazoa; phylum Chordata; class Mammalia; order Rodentia; family Aplodontiidae; genus Aplodontia; species Aplodontia rufa. Next base: position 434 of record PVKS010046646.1, read on the forward strand.
TCAGTCAAATTCTTGGAGTGGTCTAAAAGAGGCTTCTTTGAGATTGCCCAAGTAAATGCATCATATTTTATATAAGAGATGCCTGACCAGCTCTTGAGAATTTAGGGAAATTTTTAAATGGTAGATTTGAGAATCTCCATCAATTCAAGATCCTAAGTGTCATTCAAAAACTGATCTAAATTACTTTTATTACTTTCTTTTTTTGGTGGTATTGGAGATTGAGTCCAAGACCTCAAGCATATTAGGCAAGTGTTCTACCACTAAGCTATACCCCCAGTCTTTAAGCCACTTTTTGAGGCCAGTGAGTTTCCTTTCATCAAGCTCTGGGGATGACCTTACCTGAGAACGAACTAGCAGGAACCTAGGAACCTCCCCACCTAAACCCTCCTCCATTGCCCATCACCTCCCCTGACCTTTACAGGCCACCAAGAGAGGGCAATTCCTCTAGTCCCTTTTGGGAACCAACCCACCAGAGAGAGAGAGGTCAATATCAGGACTGAGCAGGGCAATTTTTAAAAATTCATGTGTTATTCTGCAGCTTGATCTTTTTCATTTAATCAACCCTGGATATCTTTCATTTCAGTACATACAGGCTTTGCATATGTATGTTTTTAGTTTCTACATAGAGAAGGATAATAATCAGAGTCTTCTGGCAATAGTATAACAGAACTTTCTATCACTAGAAATAGGCAGACAGCAGCTACAGGACAGTTGATGGTAAAGATTCCTGCATTGGGTGAGACTACCTAGTTGACATTTATTGAACAATTACAATGTTCTAGCACAATTTCAAGCACTTTGCACAGGTTATCTCTTATGACAGTCACAGAACTCTATGTAATTGGTACCTTTTGTATTCCCATTAGTATGGAGGAGAAAATGAAGCCTCTGGGAAGTTAAGAACTTGGCACAAAGTCGCAGGGATAGTAAGAGACAGAGGCTAGAATCAAACCTCCAGGGTCCAAGGTCTTCATCTTAATACTAACATCTGCCCTAACAGGAAATCCCCAGGCAGGTACCTGTCCCTCTCTGGGTCTCAGGGGACCTCCAATGCTGAGGCAGCGGCCATTGGTGTTCTGTTGGGCTGATCCTGAGTGTCTAGTACCTGCCCCTGCTCAGCCAAGAGTAAGACCAGCAGAAGATGCCCATCTTTGAGGGCTGTCATTTTGGAGAAAGAAAACAGTAAGAATATCTCCTCCAGGAAATGGCTATTGTTAAAAGGGCAGGAGGTCACCATCAGGGTGTGTGTTCTCCAGCTGGCATCCAGGACCCAGTCCAGGGACAACAGAGATAACCAGGTCTTTCATAGTCCTCCAGAGACTTTGCTGGCCATGCCATGGATATTTTGACCTGATATTCTTCTGATCTGTGTGCACAAGACCCTCCTCCAGCCTGGAAGGAGATGAAACCGTCTGGGGCCTGGCACAGCTTGTCCTAGCAGCTAACTTGGAAGCCAGCCAGTGCAGAACGCCTGCTTCGTGCAGAATTGGCTCCTGAGAGACCAGAATGTCTTCAGTAGCTCCCCAGAAACCAATTGCTGCTGGGTGGATTTGCAACAGATGCCTTTTACACAAAGAATAGAAAAAGTAGGGGGGAAAAAAACCCTCCTGCGCACAGATTCCTTAGGCAAACAATAGTAGTTACACAATCTTCCATTTATTGAGTGCCTTCTGTAAGCCAAGAACTTGACAAAAATACGATTTCTACTGTTGCTTTTGCTGCTGCCAGCATTCAAACCAGGTAATGTGGGTGGAGCACCTGTGTTAGCCCTGGGCCTCAAGGAAGTACAGCAGTGGTTAAAACTGAACTAGGTGGCCCCTATCCTGATCCTGGCGGTCCACTTTTTGACTGTGACCTTGGGCAAGTTATTGAAACTTTCTGTACCATACTGGTTCTTTCATCCATAAAATAGGAATAAGGAGAACACATTGTTCAGCATTAAGTGAGATACGATATAGAAAGCATAGTATCTAGCTTTAAATACATACTGTCTTCTATTTTTATTAAGATCTTATTTATTAGGAAAAAAAATTTTTTTCACTAGGCCACTATCGTTGTTATCCCTGCTTTATAGATGAAAAAAAGTAAAGCACAGATAGTTTCAGTAAATTTCAGAAAATCACATACAGCTAACAGAAGAAAGTGCCATATTTTCCTGGCTCCAAATCTCTCACTCTTACCTGTCAATTAAACTGCCTCCAGGGACTCCCGGAGCTTAACCTAAACATTCAGGAGTTACTGACACTGTTTCTAGTCATTCTTATTATGCTGAAATGTCAGATATTCCCACTGACAGGAAGAGGCTGCACATCTGGAGAAATTGTTAAATTGATCAGAAGGTCGGGGACTTCCACAAGGATTTGAATAACAAATCTTCCAAAGAAGATGTGAATGGTGGCAGGTGAGAATCCAAATGGAGTAGGTTGCTGGAGAGACCCCCAGACAGGCCAGGAGTCTAACATGCCCTTCTTGGTCTGCCACTAATTTGTGACATGACCCAGGAAGTTATCAGCTGTCCCTGGAATGTTTCCTTTATTTGTGAGGCTGGGATTCTACACCCTTCAAAAGGCCTTACTGAGTCAATGAATGTCTTCATTCATTCAGTCACTCAACACATTGTATTGACCACCTACTTTGTACCAGGAACTATTTTAGGAGCTGGAAATGCAATAGCTAACAGCAATGTGCACATGGTCCTTGCCTTCACAGAGCTTGGAGCGGGAGAGAGAAGCAAATCAATAAGGACCATAAAGTGGAGATTGCTCAGAGAGCACAGAGCAGTAGCATCTCCAGGAAGCCTCCTGACCCCGTTCAAGGGCCAAGTGAGTTTTCCTGGAAGAGAAACAAAAACAAAGATTACATAGGAGTTAAGGCAATGGGGGCATTGGGGGCACTGGGAAGAGGTTTCTGAGAGAGGGGCACAGCTTTGTGGATCTGTGTACCTGGTATGTTCAAGAAAGCAAGCATAGTTTAGTACCGCTGGGTCTCATGGGCCAAGGGAAAGAAACAGGCCAGAGAAGAGACCAGAGAGGCTGGCAGAGTCCTGACATCATGCCAGATCTGGTAGCCATGTTAAAAATGGTGATTTTTAGCTTTAAGTGGTTCAGAAGAGTCCCAAGGATTTAGGCTAACTTGTAATTTAGAAAGATCACACTGGCTCCATGGGAAGACCGCATCAGAGTCAGTAAGTAGCTATTGCCACGGACTCTGAGAGCGATACTCCTGCACCTGTGTGGGGCAGGCCCTGGAGAGAACAGGCAAGGGGTAAGGACAGCCGAGGCAGTGGATAGTCAGGTCTTGGTGCCTCAAGTAAATACAGCATCCAGAAGATGGCACCAGGGGCCTCTGACCTCCTGCTTGGCCACCGTGAGCCTTCTTTTTTTACACTGTGCTCCTGGGTGATCTGGGCTCTCTCCATGGCATCACATCTGCCTCTCTGTGCTTACAGCCCTGGACCTGACCTTTTGTCATCCTGAGCTTCATTTACATCTGTCCAGTCACCAACTGATGCTGGCCAGCTGAGTGCCACAACACAGTGTGCTAAGAGGAATGCTTTCTGTCTTTCCCACCACTCCCCTTCCTATTGGAACCATCATTTGTGCAAGCAGCACCTTCTCCAACCAGCCTGCTTTCAAACACAGGCTGCCCATAGCCATAGAGAGCAGCGTGTTCCCTGCAACCTCACCGCGCAGCCCTGAAACTCTGGGTTTGGCTTAGCAGGCAGTGGCGAGGGGCAGGAGGGAGAGAGCAATTATCGGCCTTCAAGACTCTGCCTGCGTTGTCTGCAGGAATGTTTTTTCCCTGGCTGTCAATACAAGCCCAGGGTCATTTTTCAGGGCCTGCCAATGGCTGTAATTGCATAGGCCTGAGTGGCTCTCCAGAGATTCCCCGCTGCTCCCCATTCTCTCCTCCCGGACACTGCTCTATAGACGCTCCCCAGGCCATGGATCATGTTTTTCACATAACCCGTTAATTACTAAATAAAACAACCCAGCTTTCAACCTGATTAGCCCAGATAAATGGCCAGCAGCGGGTTTCACGCGCCTGCACAATTTATCACAGAAAAGAACTGTGTCTTTAATGATTTAGCTACCTGGCCTAGCAGGGCCTGTTCAGGGCCACAGCCTCTGAGAGGAGTTAATTGCTGTTCTTCGTTTCTGACCTGGAAAGGCCCAGGTGACAGTTCCCATTAACCAGGCTTGGCCTGCTTGAAGACAAAGGATGGCAGGAAGCCCTTCCCTCCCGCTTCATTTGAAAATATATGGAGGTCAAGGGTCCCCAGCTCCACCACCCCAGCTGCCAGCTGAAACAGGTTTAATCAACCTGTAAATTTACATGCTTCTCCCTGGCTCTTGCCCTTTCTTCCCTCTTCAAAATGCTGAGAGAGTAAATCATTTTTGTCTTTAGTTGTGGAATTTCACTAAAAAGTTTTAGGAGCTTTCATAAAATGAGAAAACAGTGCATTGTTCTGGCTCCTTTTGTTACATTTTAGCTTTTCTAGGAGCGAGATAGAGTGACAAAATTTATTTAATTTTTAGCATAGATCCTTTGATCCATAGGCTCTTCAAATATCACAACTGGTCACCATCAGCATTTGATCCAGCTCTTGTGTTTTCCAGCAAGGACACTGAGACCCAAAGGAGGGAACTCAGTTATCCGAGGTGGCACAGAGAGTTTGTAGCCCCACAGGTTTACCATGCAGCCAGTACTGCCAGACAAAGGTCACCTGGGGACTGGCACAACTTCTTGAGCATGAAGTTTAATGGTACTGAGAGATGTCGTCAAAGATGGACTACCTCTAGACAACTTTTTACTTACTAGTCCCATAACCTGTGAGAGAGAAACTCTTCCTTGTTTTTCTGGTGAGAAGTCTGAGCAACTGTTTTGTACCAGAGCAGTGCCATCCAGTAGAACTTTCTGCAGTGATGGAAATCTTCCATATCTGCATTGTCTCAGATAGTGGCCACTACTCCCATGTTTGAATAATGGCCACGGTGACTAAACTTTCATTGTTGTTATATAGAAACACAATTCATTTTCAAACCTTAATCTTGTACCTTGCAAACTTGCTGAACGTATTAATTCTAGTATTTTTAAAATTCATAGCATTTCTTTTTTTAGAGAAATTTAAATCTTATAGAAAAATTGGACACAAAGTACAGTTGGATACCCCAACCTGTGGGTTTTGCATCCATCCAACCATAGGTCCAAATTATTTGAAAGAAAACTGCATCGATACAAACTTTTTTCTTCTCATTATTCCTTATTCAATACGGTAGAACAAGTATGTGTATAACATTTACAGTGCATTAGGCATCTTAAGCCATCTAGAGATGATACACGTGTAGGTTAGATGCAAATACTATGTCATTTTATATAACACTCTTGAACATCCACAGATTTTTGTATCTGTAGAGAGCAGGAATTCTGGAAAATGACCCATGGCTAAGAGGTGAATACTAAGATTTCTCATATATATCACCCCACTGCCTCCACTTGGCATCTGTTCTCTCCTATTAACATCTGACATTGGTGCAGTGCATTTGTTACAACTGATGAGCTGTATTGCCACATCATGGTTAAAGTCTATAGTTAGGAGCATGTGTGTCATGGGTTCGCTAAATGCACAATACCATGTATCCACCGTTACAGCCTCCTACAGAACATTTTCACTGCCCTAAAATTCCTGTGTTCTCACTAACACACTGTTGGTGGAGCTGCAGACTGGTACAGCCCCTCTGGAAAGTAGTGAGGAGAATCCTCAAAAAACTAGGGATGAGCCCACCATATGATCCTGCTATTCCTGTCCTGGGTCTCTTTCCAGGGGATTTAGAATCAGCACACTACAGTGACACAGCGAAATCTATGTTCATAGCAGCTCAATTTACAATACCTAAATTATGGAAACAACCTGGATGTCCCTCACTGGATGAATGGATCCAAAAAATGTGGTACATATATACCATGGAATTTTACTGAACAATTAGAAACAATGATATTGCAGCCTTTGAAGGTAAATGGATGGCTATGGAAGAAATGATGCTGAGTGAAGTCAGCATAACCCAGAGAACCAAGGGTCGAATGTCTTCACTCAGCTGTGGAGGCTGGAGCTAGACCCTGGCCATTGAGAAAGGAGGTCTATTATCATGTTTTAAATCCGGATAAGGTGTAATGTCATACAACCTAAGGCATTTGCAGACATGTATTGGGAAGGGGGGGAGGGATAAGGGTGGGTAATTGGGGGGAGCTTTTGGGGGTAAATCTAATTTTCAGAATTTATATATATATTATATTATTCATTAAAATCTTGTTTGATTGTTCAACAAATAAATTTCTGAATAAAAAAAAATTCCTGTGTTCTCCTTCATCCTCCCTCCCTCTGCACAACCCTGCCAAGCCCTGATCTTCTCCTTGTCTCTATAGTTTTGCATTTTCCAGAAAGTCATATAGGTGAAATCATACAATATGCAGCCTTTGTATATTGTGGGTCCTTTACGATGTAACTTTTGTGAACATTTTCTCCAGTCTGTGGATTGCCCCCATTCCCTTGACGGTGTCTTTGCAGGGCAGGTGTTTCTAATTTAATGAAATTCAGCTTATTACTTCTTTCTTTCGTGAACTGTGCTTTTGTCATCATTCCTATAAGGTCATCACCAAACCAAGGTGTTATATTTTTTCTAGGTTGGTTTTTTTTCTTTTTTTTTTTACAATTTTGCTGTATACGTTTGGGTCTATGATCCATTTGAGTTAATTTTCGTGTAGGATGTAAAGTCTGTGTCCAGAATCAATTTTTTTTCCCTTTGGCTCGTGATTATCCAGTTGTCCAGCATCATTTGTTGAAAATACTTGTCTTTCCTCCCCTGTATTGCCTTTGCTTCTTTATCAGGCCAGGTCACTGTATTTATGTGGGTCTGTTTCTGTTATCTCTATATTGTTTCAGTGATCTATTTATCTATTCTTTTGCCAAAACACTTGGTTACTGTAGCTTTATATTAAGTCTTGAAATCAGGCAGTATAAGTCTTCCAATTTTATTCTCCTTCAATATTGTTGGGAAGAATCCACATCTTCCAGTAGTGAGTCTTCTCTCCACAAATATGAACTGTTTCTCCATTTCTTTCCCCAGAATTTTTTAGTTTTTCTGCTATAGGTCTTGTCAATATTTTGTTACATTTATAAAAGTATTTCACTTTGGAAGATGCTAATATAAAAGGCATTTTGTTTTTTAATTTCAAATTCCAATTTTTTATTGTTGGTATTATGAAAGTGATTTATTTTTTATATTAGCCATGTATTCTGCATCTCTTACTCTGTTTATTAATTCCAGGAGATATTTTTATACATTTATTTGTTTTGTTTGATTTGTGAGTTCTTTTGGATTTTCAACATGTTATATAAGAATAAAGATAAAATTGGGCACAGCGGCACAGGTCTGTAATCCTAGTGACTTGGGAGGCTGAGAAAGCCTCAGCAACTTAGCAATGCCCTGTCTCAAAATAAAAAATAAAATGGGGATATAGCTCAATAGTAAAGTGCCCCTGGGTTCAATCCCCAGTACCAAAAAAATAAATAAATAAATAAATAAAAAAATAAAGATGATTTCATTTTTTTCCTAATTTATTTACCTCTTATTTCTGAACAAACATTTGCTTTTATTATTATGCTTTTTTTCTTTCAATATGAATAAATGGCAAAATAGTAAAGTCCTTCACCTGTAACATTTGTTTTCGAATCTTACCACTGCATTTAAGTGGCTAAGCAACGTTTTCACCAAGATGGTAGTGAAAGTGAGGAAGAAAAACTTTGGCCCCTTACAAACCCAAAGGCAAAGCAAAACTATGAAGGCAAAAGTAGTCTCACACATCACACACCTCCCCAGACACGATGCTCAGGCTGCTCAAATAGCCTCAGAGGAGCGCCTCACCAGAAAAACGCGGGACCATCCCCCAGCACCAAGTTCCGCCTGACTTCCACTGCCTTGAAGAAGGCTGTGAAGCAACTCTGCAGTGCTGATGAGGCCAAAGTCAACACCCCGTCTGCCTGATGGAAAGACGACAGCGTACATTTAACTGGCGTCTAATAATGATGCTTTGGGTGTGGGGTTCCCAAAACTGGGATCATCTAGGCTGAGCCCACTTGGCTAGTTCTTAATATATGCTTTCTTTTTACTGTAAAAAAATTAAAACAAATGGCTGAAATTACACAAATTCCTATATAAACCATTAATAATTAAGAATTAATGCATTAAAGGATTAATAATTAAGAAATAACAATTAAAGGATTTAGATGCATTTTGATTGTACAATAATTAAATTTCTTAATGAAAAAAGAATCAATTAAGGAATCCTTGTTGTAGGTGAAAATCAGTCCTTTTTGCAACTCAGAACTTCCTGGAAGGATTAATTTCTTCCTCTAAAGTTCTTCTCTTTAGAAGTTTCTTTAGTAAGAGTCTGTTTATGATGAAATTTCTCATTTTTATGTGTCTGAAATGTCTTTAATTTGTTCTTTTTCTTGAATGATACCCCATCGGGTTCATAATTCTTCATTGATAGTTACATTCTTTTGTATTTTGTCTTTCTGTTGACTTCAACAATTTTATTTATTTATTGAGATCTTTTTTTAGTTCACTAATTTTTTCTCTAGCAGTACGTGATTTATGTTCAGAACAAATTTATGTTTTTCTCATTAATTCAGCTTTTCATTATAATAATTACATTTTCTCAAGCTTAAAATTTTATTTGGTTCTTTAACATTTTGAAAGTATTTTATGCTTTGCTCATGCATTTTATTCCTCCTTATTTCCTGAAACAACTTTACTTCTTTAAAATATACTTTTTAAAAATCCCGTGCTCTATATTCAGTTTTTCATGTGTTTTAAAATGTTGGATTGTGAGCTCAGGTTCATCTGAACTTCTGTGGGAAATCACAAAGTGCTTTTTTGTTTGTTTGTTTGTTTGTTTTATTCGATAGACATGGTCTTACAATTTGGAGGGGTTGATCGTCAAACAATCAAGAACAGCAGTGTAATGACAGAACAGGCCAATACTGGTGCCAGACCATGGTTTCCCTGCTTTGGGTTCCCCACAGTTCCATGTTTCACTTTACTGAAGCCCCAAGTTAATTGGACTTCTCGTGGAAGTCAGAGGTTCCCCTCGGATTAGATTCACCCATACTCACTCCCTCTGGTCACCTTGATGTGCTTCCTATTCCCTTCCCCCGTCCCTACCCCTCTCCCTACGTCCCCCAGGAGTCTTAGCATAATTACAAACAGAATATGCATTTGTTTTTGCTAGGTGACGCTGGAATGCTTCAATGTCAGACTGAAGTTAATTCTTGGTGATGTAGCCCAATGGTAGAGCACTTGTTTTGCAGGTTTGGGTTCAATCCCAGGCATAGTGGGGAGGTAGAAAGTAGAGCAAAGTAAATGCTTCAGGTGGGGGTTTCTACTCAACATAAATGTATGGATGTAACTCCTTGTGTGCATGAATGATGAGGGGTTTTTTTTTTTGGTTTGGTTGGTTTGGTTTTTTTTTTAGGAGAAAGAGACAGGGTCAGAGTGGTGGCTCAGTGGTTATGGCTCTTGCCTGGCATGCTCAAGTTCGAACCCTAGCATCACGACGGACACAATGAAGTGTTGGAGCAACGAAAGCCACATGAAAAATTAAATAAAATCGATTCTCTCTTTCTCTCTCTCTCTCACCATCCCTCTCTCTTAAATAAATATATAAATAAAAGAGGACGGGTTCACACTGCGTCTTTATGTGTGCCAGGCAAGCGCCCTAACCGCTGAGCCACCTCTCCAGCCCAAGGGATAAGTTTTATTTTCGCTTTCCTAAGTGACTATTTCTAGTCCCGCTTTACTGAGACCATAGCTCTTGAATCTCCCTGCTTTATTTGGTGTCTCAGTTTTTAATTTTCTGTTTTAATGTCTCGTGTTCCGTCCCTCGCAGGGCCGGTGACGCTCAAGTTGGCGTCAGAGGTGCACCAACATTCTCACAGTAGCCGAGCACAGCAGCTTCGGCACTAATTCGCTCTTCACTTTTGTTTTCTGATGATTCCCTTTACTTTCAGCTCAGTTCTGAATTCAGGTCAGCTCAGCTCTGTGCCTAAAAGTGTACTTGTGTTGTGGTTTGGAGCTGGAATGCCCCTGAAGGTCCGTGTTTTAAAAGTTTGTTCTCCAGAGTGACACTATTGGGTGGGGGCAGAAACCTTGGGAGACTTTAGGGCATGGCATTGAAGGAGACTGGGGGAAGCCTTTCTCTTTCTTTCTCTCTCTTTTGGTCCCACCATGATGCGCTACCACAGGTCCAAAGCAACAGGACCAATCAGTCATGGACTGAAACTTCAATTGCAATTTGTCTAAGGTCTCTTTCTAGAGCAACGGAAAGTTCGCTAGCTCAATATATTCTATTTTAACCCAGAATATCTTTATTTTTTATTTTAGGAGTGGTATTCAGGCTCTTCAGCTATTTTCCCAAAATGCCATAGCACAAATTTCTTTCTGAAAGTAATCACTTTTCACTCAGTGTCCAATGTCACTTTTACTTTGAAGACATAGAGTGTGTGCATATTTAAAATATCAGCAAGGTAGTATACTACTGACAACTACCTATCACAGCAAAGGGCGGCAAATTTGCAATAGCTCACTCTTTTGGAAGAGATAAATGTGTAGCACAGTTTTAAGTGCCTTGCTGTGATGTAACCTGTGGGATCTTTATGATTTCTTGCCACCTGTCATTTGAAATAATTCTAAATACTCTTAACTGGGCACATATGAATCGCAGCTCCTTATTATAAGCTGTGATAGAACAGATGAGGGTTTCTCTGTCCAGATGTCCACATTACAGGTATCTCACTGACATTTCTTGGCTAAGGGCAACATTAATGTTATCAAAACTTAAATTTAACACTTTGTACTAAAAAATAAATGGAAGTTTTTAAATTTTTTCCCCTCGTCCCAGTGGCTAGGCTCGCCCTATCCTTAGGGTACAGGTATCAGTCCCCACACTGAGAACATTTTGGTTGTTACCAGCAGGGGGATCTAGTGGGTTTGGATCAGGAATTCTGGCTTATACAAAGGACATAATGCAAAGGACAGACCCCCACAACAAAGAATTGCTTGGTTACAACATTCTAAGTTCTTAGTAAACACTGAATTAAAGAACAGTTCCTGGGCTGCAGCGGTGGTTCAGTGGTTCTGGCACTTGCTGGCATATGCAAGGGTGCGGGTTCAAACCCCGGCACCACGTACACAACAAAGTCATGGAGCAATGATAGCCATGTGTAGAACCAAATAAAATTGATTCTCTCTCCCTCTCTCTCTCTCTCCTTCACTGTCCCTTTCTCTTTAAAATAAAGAAAGAAAGAAAGAACAGTTTCTCAGTGTGGCAATGTTTTAGTCAACTTTTTTGCTGCTGTGACTAAAAGACCGATAACAATTTTAGAGAAGGAAACATTTGTTTGAGGGCTCACAGTTTCCGAGGTCTCAGTCCATAAACAGCAGACTTCATTCCTGGGGCTCAAGGTGAGGCTGAACATCATGACAGAAGAGTGTGGCAGAGGGAAGCGGCTCAGGACATCACACCAGGAAGCAGAGAGAGAGCTCTGCTCTTGAAGAACTGAATATAAGGCTGGAGCAGTAGCTCAGCAGTTATGGCGCTTGCCTGGCAAGTGCAAGGATACGAGTTCAAATCCCAGCACCATGTACACAGCAAAGTCTCAGAGCAACAAAGGTCACATGAAAAACTAAAATAAAATTGATTCTTGCTTTCTTAAAAAAAAAAAAAAAAGAACTAAATATATACCCCAAAGACACACCCCCAGGGACCCACCTCTTCTAGCCATACCCTACCTGCCTACAGTCACCACTCGGTTAATCCCTTGCAGGGGTCAATTCACTGGTTGGGTGAGGGCGTTCAAAACCCAACCATTGCACCTCCAAGCCTTCTTGCATTGTCTCACAGATAAGCCTTTGGGGGGACACCTAGTATCCAAACCATAACAGGTAATTCTGGTGTTTTCCTTTCATTTCTTCCTGCTACCCTTCAGAGTTCCCCTGATTCAGATACATCTGCTTCCTTCATCGTCTGCGTCTCCATTCGTGTCCTTCCAGGGCCTTGCTCTTCCTGGGTTTGGCCTGTGAACTGTTTCCCAGCTGCCACTTTTCTGATTGATGACCCTGCCTCTGAACTAGTTTGTGTTACAGGGCTCAGCAGAAAGGCCCTTCTCATACCTTACTTCGGGCAATTACTCAGATAAGATCATTATTTTAAACCAAAGAGACCAGCAGGTGAAGGGTGGCTGTGTTTACTTTTATTGTAAAGCAAATTCATGTGGCCATAGGGTTCTGGTTCTAAGAGTGAAGACAGAGGTGGGGTGGGCAGAATTGGTTGGGGAGGGCACAAGAATGGAACCCCATGGTGGGTTGTATGTGCTGTGCGTCCTATATTGGAGCTGAAGAGATCCACGTGGCATTTGCAAAGCTCAGGTCGGTTTGGATGAGCTGGTAAGACAGGTCCAGGGCAAACATGCAAGACCGGAGGCAGAAGAGAGTATAGAACTGCAAGCCATTCACTAATGGCACTTTGAGGACTGTTTGCTAGAAACTGGAAGAGGGCTTTTCACCTGTTCCATGACACAAACCCAGCTCTGACTAAAGAACAAGAGGACAAGGACAGGGGTGCGGCACAATAAGCCACTATTGCTGTGAGGCATGTCCAGGACTCTACTGGCTTGGGGACCAGGTAACCCATTTGTCTGTATT
>PVKS010046647.1:0-13197 GCA_004027875.1 Aplodontia rufa
GAGGAAAGATGATGGTTGTGGAGAGATGGGCTGGAAAATGCTGGAAAAACCCCATTTTCTCAGAGGAGTCTGCTTTCAACTGAAAGAGGCTACTTGAATCCCCCAAACACCGTCAGTGGCAATTGGAACTCAAGAATCAGTTAGAGATACACATAAACAGAATAATGGAGAACATGTAAAGAATAGACTGCAAATGTTTGACCTTGTAGGTGAATTTTGTGGGGATTCCAGAATAGGACAGCTTGTTTCTCACTTTCTATCCATAAACTAGGACCATTTACAGCCCTTTAGAAACAGGCTGGAAGCCAGAGAGAGAGAGAGAGAGAGAGCAAATTGGGGGAGGAAGGCTCAGCTTCTATAACAGCCGTCTCTTGAGAACCAACCAAAGAAGATACCTTCAGTCCTTTCCAAGGTCACAATACCTAAGGACTTCCTCCTAGGCTTTTCCTCTTAATGTTCCCATATCACATCCCAATATCAGCACGTTGGGGACAAAGCTCCCAACACTTGAACCTTGGATGATGAACTACTTCCAAACCATGATATTCAGGAAACTGAATGAAATGATAATGATTGAAGGGAAAAGATTCTAAACAGAGGAGGAAAAAAACATTATAAAGTGTATTGATTTCTTTCACCATCAACATGTGGTGGGAAGTATATTAGTAAATTTTTTGTTGCGTTAACAAAATACAAAATAATGCTGAGTAATACATAAAAAAAGAGATTTATTTAATTTATAGTTTTAGAGTTTGAAAGTCCAAGAGTGGCCAGGCATGGTGCTGCACCTTTTCAGGAGGTTGAGGGAGGAGGATTTCAATTTGAGTCTACCCTAGCAACTTAGAGAGACCCTTTCTCAAAATAAAAACAAAAAGTACCGATGATGTAACTCAGTGGTAGAATTTCCCTAGGTTCAATCTCTAGTACAAAAACAAACAAATAAATAAGCACTAACAAAAATAACAAAGAGAAAATGAAATATAAAAGAAAATCCAAGTTGTAAATTGGGTGGCCCTGTCAGTTCATTCTGGCTACATCACAAAATGGCAGATGACATCATGATGGAAATTCATGTAAGCAGGAGAGAGTAGTCACATAAGAAGAAGGATTAAAGGAACAGGCTTGCTCTCCTGTCAACTAACTCATTCAGTGATACCAATTTTAATCCTTTCTGAGGGCATGACTCCCAATAACCTAACCACCTATCACTAAGCCCCATCTCTTAAAGGTCCCACAACTTCAAAATCACCACAGTGGAGACAAGCTTTGAAAACATAAAACTTTAGGAGGAAACACTCAAATCGTGTCCAAACCACAGCAAGAAGCTGTATTTGGTTCTTATTATTTTTCCTTCTTCAAGAGAGAAAGTGAAAGAGAAAAAGAGAATTAATTCTATTTTTTTTTTAATCTGGCCTTTGTTTCTCTGACACTTAGTTGTATATGTGTTGCTGGGGTTTGAACCCAGGTCCTCACACATGCCAGACAAGTGCTTCAACCACTTAGCCACCACTCCAGCCCCTGTATTTTGTTCTTAAAGACATGAGACTGTGCCCTCAGCACAATCAATACAGTATCACCCAAATTAAGATGAGGAAACAGAGGCTCTTGACCAGATCTTTAGACTGAGGGACAGGTCTACATGGCATCCTGGGCCCCATTGGACACTGAAGGGACCATGGGAAGAATTAAGGGAGAGAGAAGGTGAGTCTCAAGGACAGCCACAGTGGGAAACTGTTACCAACCCTTGGCCAAAAGGGACAATGGGAGGGAACCCCATCAGGGACTCTGAGGGGTGGAAGAATGGAAGTGGCCCCACATCTGATGGGCAGTATCTGGCCTCCTCGCCTGCCCGCCTACGTATCTCCTGTTGATGGCTTGCACTGGCCAGCTCCACCTGGAAGTCAGAGGTGAGAGAAGCCCAAATAATGCAGTCCGCTGGGGTCAGCGTCCACGGGCACAGAGCAAGGCAGGGATGGAAAGAGACAGTCCCGGAGGCAAGTGGAAGATTCTTTGGACAGTGCGATGCAGTTACCCGCGCTGTCTGCTGAAGCACGGGAGATTCAGAACGGCTGCTGCCATTGCAGGCTGTCATCCTGTGTGCTTTTCCAAAACCAGAAGAGAAGAGTAGCCAGAGCTGCACTTGGGTGGCCAACAGGGTACCTGAAAAGAATTTGTCTTTTTTTCAATTTTCCAAAGAAATTAAGAAATTTCCATCATCCTCCCCAAGGCCGTGATGTCAGACTGTTTTAGTCTCAGCTAAGCTACTTCAAACACTGTCACGTATTTCTATAAACTTGAGCTATGGGAGTTCTGCCTTCCCGGTTTCAATATACAATGGAGAGGCAGAGGCTGTGCCTATATGTCACGGATGTTCTGGTCACAAGACACACCACTGCCCGGCTGAAAGACAAGCCAGTGGGCCTGCCAGACCATGCTGACCTCATTCTGCAATGCTGGCTTTGGGGGATTTTATTTTAAAACCTGAGTATTTATACAGTTTGCATTCTTTAGAAGGTGATAGATTCTATCAACCTTCAAGAGTTCTCATTTGCTTTATCTTTTTGCTAAGAGAAGCCAGGCTGCCTGGCTGGGAAGACCAAGCTGACTTGGCTTAGTTTAGCCATACCTGTTGTTATTAAACACAGAGCAGAATTATTTTAAGTTCAATTTTTACATTAAACAAAATAATTTTGCTCTGTTTGGATTCCTGAGAGTTCTTTGGACACTATCATTTATTTCATTGTTCTGATCCTGCACCCTACCCCCTGGAATTCCATACTCTACACTGAAGGGGTTTTGGGGAAGGGGTGAGTAAAGAGCTCTGGAAGCGGGGATAGGATAGGGAAAAAAGGTCACCAAGACTTCTGGTCCCTACTAGAAGGTTTGGGGGTGAGGGGCCTCATTACTTTGAGCAGCATCAGGAAAGGAGAATTTAGAGCAGTGAGAAATTTCTTTTCTTCCATTCTCTTTCCACAGATAATGCATTTGAAATCCACGAACGTGGGCAGTATTTCTTTTTGAATTCCTTTTTCAGTTTTTGATGTAAAGTGTAGGTGCTGTATTTATCCTGGCCTGGAGTGGGCTTTTAAGTCTCACCTTCACCATGACTTTGGGCAGTTGCCTACTTTCCCAGTCATGCACACCCTTCTGTTGCTGAGGCATGAACCCTGCATTACTGGTCCATGCCCAGGTGGGCATAGAAACGGAGAGGAAGTATTTACACACCTTTATAGGAGTTTAATGTTACTGTAACATCCAAACACACAATCCTTGGACTTGACTGATTGGACAGGGTTTATACCAAAAATGTAGGTGTGTAGCAAAATAGGAAAATAAAAAGAACAAAAACAAAAGAAAAGGCAGAAAAGAACTTGCCCAGCATGCTCAAAGACCCAGATTCGAACCCCAGCACCACATACACAACCGAGTATCAGATAAACAAAAACCAAATGAAAAAAGAAATAAAAACTCAAAACTCTCTCTCCCCCCCTTTTTTAAAAGAGAGATGGACAAAGAGAGAGAGAGAGAGGATGAATTTTATTTAGTTTTTCATGCGGCTTTCATTGCTCTGACACTTCCTTGTGTACGTAGTGCTGGGGTTCGAATCCGAGTTCTCACACATGCCAGGCAAGTGCTGTAACTGCTGAGCCACTGCTCCAGTCCGTCTCTCTCTTAAAAGAAAAAGAAGACACCTGTTCATTTCCTGGAGGAAGTGTGAGGATCTCAGTTAAAAGAGGATGCGTTATACAACTCTTTAGGAGGGGATGGATTCTATCAACTTTCAAGAGTTCTCATTTGCTTGATCTTTTTGCTAAGAGCATTGCAGCAATGCTGCAGATTAAAGGAGCTCAAAACATGTTAGTTCCCTCTGTTTTTCCATCCCAAAGAAGACCTGGGATCCTGTAGTCGGTACCTGAGATCCATGAGTCCTGATGTTGCCCCGACAGAAAATGCAAGGACAAGCCCTAACTAACATACGGCAATTGAAGACTTGTTTGGGGAAGAAAGATGTAGGTATGACTATTGTCTCCAAATTGATTGTGAACATAGCAGAGTCCAAATATGAAGGTTCTTGACTCAACCTGGGAGACGGTCCCATGCCTCGGGATCTAAACACAATACTTACTTCAATCAACCTCTAGGATATATCGTGTGGTCATTTCCAGGGAACTAGACTTTTTCCCAGCCGATTCCTAGATTTTCCCTACAGTCAGGTTGTTCATTTGTATTGAATCACGTCATTTACATGTCTCTTTTAAACAGAAATTTTGATAAAAAAAAAAAAGAGGAAACAGGTACTCGGAGTGGGGAAATGAAGTCTAGCTCCTCACTTTTATCACAGTTGTGGCTTTGGTAGACTCTCTTTTTCCAAAGACTATCTTCTAGAGCAGTCTTAGGTTCACAGCAAAATTAGGAAAAAGGTAGAGATTTTCTATACATGTGTCCCTCCCCTGCAAATGTGTCTGTCTTTATTAGCATCTCACGTCAAAGCAGTGCGTTTGTGACAATTATTAACTTACATTAAAATGTCATCATTGCCTCAAGCCCACAGTGTATACTAGGATTCACCCTCGGTGTTATACATTCTATGGGTTCAGACAGTGCCTGATAGCATGTATTCCCCATTGTAGTACATTATAGAACTTGGACTTGGGTATAGTCTTACTTTGGATTCTGACATACCTGAGTTATGAGATTGCAAAACTCCAGGCAAATTTCCCATCTAAAGCACCCTAAGGTATCCCCTGGACTATGTCTAATCTACTGCAAAAAAAGAAAAACAAGTTGAAGCCAGTTTGCTGATGGAAGAGAATCTTATCTTGGAACTGTTTGCTGTCTCCCTTGTCTCTGCCTTGTTCTTACAGCCCAACAACCATGAAGAAGACTGCAGGAACTTGGGGATTTAGGAAAGTTGTAAAGTTCAGCAAAGCCCTGGCCAGTGTTTTTGTTAAACCTGCTTTCCAATGACTGCTTGTGTACACCACTTCAGAGGAAGATAATGAGCATGAAATTCAATTATACAGGCAGGCACCCGCTTAGCCATCTCAACCAGAATTGTGTCCCTAATCTTTTATTTTGAAGATAAAGTGAAAATCTAAAGCTACTCTCCTTATGATGGCATTTTATTCCTTTTGTAACTTGGCCAAGAGAATTCCCTTTAACCTAAGGCTCTAAACTTCAAAGTCAGCTCCCCTTTTAGCTGCTTTTGAACTTGAATTTACGTTCTCGCTACACTGAGAGAAGTAGACCAAGCCTAACCCACCAACTGGACCTCAGTAGCCTGACCCTGGGGAAAAGGATGCTGCTCCTGAGCCCTGGGAAATGCTAAGCTGAGCCACAGAGAAGGGTTACCTCCAGCTCTGCTGTGCAGCCACCACCTGGATGATCAGTATCATCCACAGTATGGTCAGTATCAGCTCTCGATGGCCCAGACCATCATGGGCTCCAGGCTGAAACTGAAAATCATGGGCCAGAACATCCTGCAAAGCTGCTTCTCTGAGGATTCTATTTAGCCTTCTTTGCAAGCCTTCTTGTTGCATCGTTGCCAGGTCCCAATCTACACATTTAACTAGCACCCAGGACTCACATTTCACTTCATCTGCCCCTGGCATGGAATCATGTCTCATTCACCAGGCACAAATGTCCGCTTCCTGGGCAAGGTCGTCAAGTGTTGGGTGAATGGGTGTCTGCACCGCACCCTTTCAGACACGGAGCCTTTGCCTTCAGGATGTATGCTAAGATGCTTCCAAACGCAGTACCTAGGCAAATGGAGCTCCCCAATGTCCCTTCACTCTGCTTTGCCTTTTAAGCCTCACTCTGTATGAGTCGGACCTCTATTCCCTCAAAATTCAACCAGCTATTTTTAAAAGACCCTGATAGGCTCACAGCAATCACAGAAGTGTCGTTACACATTCTTCTACCCCAGGATCCTCCCAAGTTGCTTTTAAAGCTATGCTACCTAAGACAATGAAGTTCCTACTGAAAGTGGTAGTCACCTTCTTGTGCCAAGGTGACAAACCTTCAGGAAGATAAAATGAGGCTGTCTTCTCTGTAGCTTCCCTTGAGTTATAGGCTCAGAACTGGGAAAAATAAAAACACTTCCCCCAATCATAAACTGTCTCACCTGGGATCCTAAGAAATTCTATACCTGCCTTGGTGCTAACTGAGGCAGCTACTGAAACAGATGCTTCAGCTTCTGCCCAAAGTCCTGTCTCTATCAATTTCAGACCCCAGACTTCATCTGCAGGGTTCACTGGCCCAGTTCTGGCTCAAATAAGCACACAGGTATAGACAGCCAGTCTACACCATCACTTACGTCTCCTGTGACCAAGACCTAAGGTCACACCATACCTTGAATACCTAACACATCCGAGTTCTTGGACAGTGTTCATGCCTAACCTTGAATTATAGGAGGTATTTTCAGCTTATGATAAAATTTGTTTTGAAGATGAGGAGCACAATGAATCTTCCCCGCAGAGAAAGAGGAAAGGTGGTCGTGTGTGTGTGTGTGTGTGTGTGTACGCGCAGGAACATAACATGGCTCTCTTGGTCTAGAATCAAGATATATGTCCTCATTGTGCTCTTGCCAGTAGACATTTGACTAGCACCCCTACACGTGACATCTGTTTGTTCAAATGTCACACAATTCGTGACCCGAGTGGGATCGTGGTGGGGCTGTGACACTGAGCAGCTGAAGGACTCCCAAGCTTGGCAGACACCCCAGTGTGCTGCACTGTGGCAGGTGGCCAGAGCCATGCGCTGCAGAGTGCATGGATGTATGTTCGCACACTCACAGGCACACACCGCACACACACGAGCACACCCACGCAACAACAGGTGAGAGACACCCTGTGTCACTCGTGGCTGCTTCTATCCTTTTCTGTAACTTATCCCCCCCCCCTAAAAAATGTGCTGTGCCCAATCTTGTCCTGGGGTCTTGATTTCTTTCATGTGGTTCTTTGTGCTAACGAGATTAAATCAGTTCCAATAGGTACCGCTTTAATGGAAATGATAAACTTTTATTGAACTTGAGCACATTAAAATGAAATGTAAGCAATAGGTGATTTTGGCATTCGCCTGGGGTCTCTTCCAATCTGAATAAAGCCAGCATGCCTTCTCTGGAAAATAACAGCTCCAAGCCCAACTCACTTTATGTGCTTAATTAAAATCTATTTTTGTGATATAAAAAGAAGCTAAACCATGTAACGCTCCTTCTTTTCCTTAGAGGTCCAAAGAAACTATGTTTTCAACTATGAAAGCAAAGATGAAGAGCACTTTCTGAAAAACAGACCTTCGGGTTTCACGGCGAGAGCAGGTAACAGGCTGTTATACAGCAGCCTGACTGCTAATCTGTGATCTGTTTTGTCTGTGAATGGGATTATCATGGTGGTTTATTGAATAAGAGCCAAAAACGATGTTAAGTAAACTGTTTACACAAAGCCACCAGGCTGAAAAATCCAAACTCAGACTCATTTCAGGTTTTAACCAAAATAAACTTTATTATAGTTTCAACCGAACAGTTAAACCTTTCAGGCTCTGTTCAACTTGCTGAATGTGTAAAACACGAGACCGCGGCTCTCCACGGAAATTATGAAACTGTAAATATCATGGTTAACCTCTGAAGGCTGCCTTTCTCTGCAGCCCTCGGATCGGCTTTTAGTTGGGTCCGGACTGCAGCCAGGCTATGCGGCCAGGCTCCTGTCACCATCTCTGCCAGTCCTCTAAGTCAAGAGAGGGAGGTTTGGCTCCCCAGAGTAGCAGGGGGTAGATGTGGAGTCTGTCACTAACCCCTTGCCTGATCCCTCAGAAAAGACATCTTTATGTCTCTGGGAGGCTGGCAGGGCTACACCTGGCCTCTCTTGACCCCCAGAGTGGCCCCCCAGTTCGAAAGGGTCAAAATGATTTTTTTTATTAATGTCTGCTCTCGCCCTTGGTGTATCTTAAATTCTAATCCAGGGCCAAAATATTTCACAAGATGTACTTTGATCTGCTTGAAAACAGACAAAAGACCAAAGAATAGAAACATCAACCAAGGAAGCCCAAGTTGGACGCGTTGTTTTGTCTCCTTGTGGGTTCCGCAGCAGAAAGCCAAAGCTTTCCGGTCAGCATCCATTGTGTTCACGGAAGTGGCTCTAAAGATCACTTCTTCGGAAAATGGGCACTCGGGAGAAAGTGACTGGACTGTACCTTTTTTTCCTCCCCAGAGTCTAATTTTCTCAGAGTTGTCTTCCAGAGCCCTTTGGACTGTCAAAAATCTCTGGCTTTTTCATCTCTCCCTGACAATCTCTTAACCTCATTCATTCATTCATTCATTCTTCATTCATTCATTCGTTCAAATATCGGAGTAGGTTTCTAGGCACTGTATTTGACATGGATGACACAAAATAAGATAGAGTTTTTGACCTTCAGGGCTTATGAGCAGGTTGAGAGGTGGAAATACGGATAATCATAAATGCGGATCAGCTCATGGTTAAATAAAAGAACTGAGTCCAGTAGGAAGACAAGTGCCTCTCCTAAGTCTCCTTCCCAGCTCTTCCTGCTTCCTGACCTCTAGTGATTCTCTTCTCCTTGTTGATTTGTTGATTTTCTCCAATCTCAGAGTTTTGAATAATTCTGAGCTAATGACTCCATTTTCCTGTTTCCAGCCCTGACCCCCTCCTGGAGATCCACATCATTATAACCTTCTCTCTATTTGATCAGATCCATCTGAATGGTTAAAAAGGCATGACAAACTTACATCCAGATAGTCCCTCCAGACCTCTGCCTGCTTGCAACATCACCCTCTCTGGCTTTCTCCATTCTCATAGTTGTTCTAAAAAGAAATACTCATGAATTTGACTACTCCCTTTCCTCCCTTCTTCATAGCCAAGTCCTGTGCATTCCACCTCCAAATGAGTAGGTTTCACCCTCTGACCCCATGGCCCCTGCAGAAACTTCACTTCAGTACCCATCACATGTCACCTGCATTCCTGCAACAGCCCTCTCATCTACTTCCACCTCCTTTCCATAGAGTGGCAAAAAATTGGTGGGACCATCTTGAATCTTGACTGATGAAATGCCACTCCTCTAACTAAAATCCTCCAAAGAGATGCAATTTCTGTTTCTGGTAGAGATGAAGTATAGTGAATCAGATTTATCCCCCTATATGAAATAAGTGAAGCATGTTGCAAATATATACGAAATGATGGTTGACCAAACACCAGACATCAAGCAACATCTGAGCAATGATTAAAAAAAAAATAGAGTTCTATGATTGCCCCAGCTTATTACCTGAAAGAATCCCTAGGCAATGGATGCAGGGAAAGGGAGGTTAGAGACAAGACTGGGCATCCGGGAGGCCAAGTAAGAAAGAGTTTGGGAGAGAGTACTGGAGAATACAAGAAAAAACAGAGTTGCACAGAGAGCTCTAAGGATCAGTAGAGGGTCCTCTCAGATCTTGGACTGAGTGTTCTTTGGTACATACCTATGAGAAAACTCTTAGACCAGGGTAAGAGCCACCTGAATGGATTGGAGATCACACCAGATAGGGGATGGTCCATCTCCTCACTAGCCAGAGTGAAAATCTGAAGGTAGATATCAAGCCAATGACGTTAGCCTTCTCCTCCTCCAAAATAAATAAATAAAAAAGAAAAGAACATGTCAAGTACAAATAACAAAATAATAAAGCAAATTAGAGCAAAATCCAATTATATAATAAGATAGAAACCATAGCAGAGAAAATTATTAGAAAGCTGGTAGTTAAGCTGGGTGTGGTAGCACTTGCCTATAATCCTAGCAACTCAGGAAGTTGAGGCAGGAGGATTGCAATTTCAAAGTGAGACTCAGCAATTTAGCGAGATCCAGTCTCAAAATAAAAATATAGAAACGGGCTGGGATGTGGCCCAGTGGTTAAGCGTCCCTGAGTTCAATACCCAGTACCAAAAAAAGAGAAAAGAAATACAAAGCTGGTAGCTGTTTATTGCAAAAGATCAGGAGGCTGGCGCAGTGGCTCAGTGGTGGGTGCACTTGCCTGGCATGTGCAAGGACCCAGGTTCAAACCCTAGTACCACATATACAGCTCAGTGTTGGAGAAACAAAGGCCAGATGAAAAATTAAATAAAATTGATTTGTGCTCTCTCTCTCTCTCTCTCTTTCTCTCTGTCTTGCACTCTGTCCCTCTCTCTCAAAAATAAAAATCCAGAAAAGATCAATAATTTTGATGAACTTCAAACCAGATTCATCATGACGGAAAGAGAGAAAACCAAATGTACAATATAGACAATGAGAGATAACAAAAGTGAGACATCACTGAAAATTATACAGACATTAAAAGAGCGTTAAGGGACTATTACGAACAAAGTCATGACAACTTAGAAGAAAGATTCTCTTCAAAAGTGGTATGACCAATGATCACTCAGAAAGAAGTGGATGACCTGAATACTATAACACTGTATCTACTTTTAAAAAACGAATTTATGTTTTAAAACTTTTAACAAAGGAGACTTCCAGGCTCTGTAGTGAAAGGTCCCCAACATGAATACCAATTTGAACAAATTCTTAAGGAAAATCAAATCATTTCTATGAGCCCAGAGTTACTCTGACACCAAGTCTAAACAAAGATATTACAAGAAAATTCTATAGATGCAAATTTTCTAAACAAAATCTTAGTAAATTTAATCCAGAAATGCATAAAAAGGGTAACAATTCATGATCAAAGAGGAATTATTCCAGGAATGTAAACAAGAGCTATGAAAAAGAAGAAAATCAGAACAAAACAAGATGATCATCTCAAAAGACAGAGAACAAGCATTGGAGAAATGCTCAACTACTTCTGATGGAAAGCCCCTCAGCAGGCTTAGTCAAGAACTCCCCCAACCTGATAAGTGGTTTCCATGAAAAGTCTGTAAGCCACACACGTTACCACAATGGTGCATTTCATGATCATGTACATATGAAATTCTAGAAAATGCAAACCAATTTACAGTGATCAGAAGAAAATCAGTGGTTGCTGGAGTCAGGTAAGGTTCTGAGTGGAGGATTATCAAGGACCATGACAATATTTTATGCAATGATGAACACATTAATTAGCTTGATCATGATGATGATTTTATGAGTATCCACAAAAGTCAAAACTTTTTTTTAATGATGCCTCCTTATTATTAATTTTATTATTTTTAAGAGAGAAGGACAGTGAGAGAGAGAGAGAGAGAGAGAGAGAGAGTCAATTTTTATTGAGTTTTTCACATGGCTTTCGTTGCTCTGACACTTAGTTGTGTACGTGGGTGCTGAGGTTTGAACCTGTGTATTTGCACATGCCGGGCAAGCGCCGTAACTGCGCTCCAGCCCCCCAAATGTCAAAACTTACCAAAGGATGCATTACTTCATGCCAGTCACACCTCAATAGCGGCTTTATTTAAAATCCTGTAAAAGTTTCACGTTGCTTTCAGAATAAAATTCAAAGTGACCTCATGGACACACATGATTTAGTGTCACCTACTTTTTCAACCTGATCTTCCGTCACTCATGAATGAAATGACAAAAGTGCTCCTCAAACATACTAAGCTCTTTCCGGTCCCAGGGCCTTTGCACTTGGTATTCTCAGTGTGGGACAGTCGTTCTTCAGCATTTCCTTTATATGACTCTCATTTTTCCAAGTCACAATTCAACTATCACATTCTCACGTGGGTCTTTTCTAATGCTCTCTATCCTAAGGAGATCCCACCCTGATGCTGCCCTCTGCGATGACCTCATTTGTTGCTTGTACAACTCTTACACATTCTTTGATTTCCTTAGTCATTGGTTTACTTCTGTCTTGCCTTGAGAATGTAAGCTCCTTGTCACGCCCTTCTCTCTAGGACTGGCATGGTGTCTGGCTTGAAGGACAGTCTCAAAAATACTTGCTTATAAGGAAAGAGGGCAATGGACTATAAAGAAATTGAAAGAGATTCCACAGGGAAAGGGACATGTAAGCTCAGCTGGGAGAGAACTGGTATCAGGAAGCCACAGGTGAAGGGAGCCCCTGGCTTTGACAGACACAGGTTCCTGTCATGTTCATCCTTAGGACTATGTAATTCTAGGCAAGATTACTCAAATGGTTGATTTCCCTACTTCTAAATAGAAGCTGCACATAACTATTGTTGAAGATTGCTGTGAGATGTCACATCATTTGGAGGCAGAGACTTTGGGGGTGACTGGGTCATGAGGGCAGAGTTTCCGATGAATGGGGTTAACCTTCCTAAGAAGAGACCCCAGGGAACTCCGTGGCCCCTTCCCTCGTATGAGGATGCAAGAAGTCTGACTATGAAACAAAACGTGGGCCCTCACCAGACAACCCATGCATCTGTGCCCTGATCCTGGGCTCCCCAGCTTTCAAAACTGCAAGAGATAGTTTGTTGTGTAAGCCAAAAAGTCTATGGCATTTTTGTTACGGCAGCGCAAATAAACTAATTCAGCAACATGCTCAGAGGATCATGAAAAGTGTACATAGTTTAGTATCACAGCAGGGAGAAATGGAAATCCAAATTGGAAATGCATGGATAACACAAAGCCATAAAGAGACTAGAGGGGAGTGAAGTGGAGTGGAATTAGGCTACTGTGATCTACAACTACAAGAAAAACTCTAGTCACTATGTGGCTGGAGAAGTAAAAATTAGGTAAAGATATCTTAATGTAGTTTTCATTTGCATTTCTCTGATTACTAGTGATTTAGAGCACTTTCTCATGTATTCATTGGCTTGATCAATGTCCTCTTCTGAGAACTTTCTATTTAGCTCTTTGACCCATTTATTGATTGGGATGTTTGTGTTTTTGTAGTTGAGGTTTTTGAGGATTTTGTAGATTCTGGATATGAGGCCCCTGTCCAAGAAATTATAGCTCACAATTCTCTCCATTTCTGTAGGAAACCTCTTGACCTTTTGATTGTTTCCTTGGCAGTGCAAAAGCTTTTTAGCTTTATGGCATCCCATTCACTGATTTTTTACTTTACTTCCTTCACTTTAGGAGACATGTTGAGAAAGTCTTTGCCTACTCCTAAATGTTGAAGTGTTGGACCTATTTTGTCTTCTATCAGTTGCAAGGTAGCTGGTTTAATTCCTTGCTCCTTGATCCATTTTGATTTGAAAACTACATTAAGATATCACCTCACAGCAGTCAGAATGGAAAAAATGAAGAAAATAAACAATAACAGATGCTGGAGGGGCTGTGGAGAGATAGGCACAC
>PVKS010046648.1:0-13195 GCA_004027875.1 Aplodontia rufa
AAAAAAAAAAAAAGCAGTAGTGCTTTATGTCTATTGACATAGTCTTCCTTCCTACAAAAAAATTTTTTTTCAGTACCTGGGATTGAATTCAAGGATGCTTTCCCTGCCCCTGAATTATATCCTCACCCCTTTTTATTTTTAATTTTGAGACAGGAGTCTCACTAATTGCGTAGGCTGGACTTGAACATGTGATCCCCCTGCCTCAGTCTTCTGAAGTAGATGGGATTACAGTCATCATAATCCATTGTGCCAGCTACTGGTTAAGGATCAAGCTATATCAACGTTGCTTGCCTACCAAGTACAAGAACTCTGGGTTTGATCCCCAGCATTAAAAAAAAAAAAAAAATGGCATGAGAGAGAGAGAAGAAAAGAAAAACTATGAGCCAAGCCCTCAAAACACATGAAGAAATAAAAGTCACATGAAACTTTTATAAGTGCATTAGGGGTTTAAGTTTTGAAGAAAAAGCCAACCAAATGGAACTTTGATAAGAGTCACTCTGAAGAGTCTAGCCAATTACCATTAAGAAAGGATATATCAAAAAAATTTTAAAAAAAGAAAGGATATATCACAAAGTTCCTGATATTTGCTTAGGAGATAATAATCAAAAAGACAAATTTTGGAGTGATAAAACCACCACTCATTCTTTCAGATAAGGTTTAGTGAGTGCCTACTACATGCCAGGCTTTGTTCTAGGTACTAAGAATACTCAACAAATTTTTAAAAAGTCAAAAGTTCCTATTCTTGGATGTTTATGTGATTTCCCATTAAATATTTACAATACCCACTTCTATCCCCCTCCCAGTTTTTACTGAGCTAGCTTTACTAGGTCTCTTTGTATCCAACATGTTCCTTCTATAAACGTAACAATAAGAGATTACCATCCCTATTGGCAAAGAGCTCTTATAAATCAATGATAGAATGATTAACACAATAAGTTGGGAAAAGAAAATGGCAATTAGTAACAATTACCAATAAGTACATGAAAAAATATCTTTTCCTAGTAATAAAAAAATACAAATCAAACTAAAATTAGTGGGCTTTTTCTTTTTCTATCAACTTTACAAAGACAAAAGTACTTCATATCCAGTGTTGGTAAAGGTATAATGAAAGTGGATGTCAGGTACTGTCAAATATAAATTGAAATAAAACTTTTTTTGCAATTTAGCTACATTTATCATAACTGTAAATGTACTCCTTTTGACCTCATAATTCTACTTCTATGAATTCATCAGAAGATGTTAATCAGGAAAACACACAAAAAGTGTATATGTACAAGAATAGACATTATAGTATATTTATAACAATAAAAACTTGGACATATTGAAAATAATATAGACTTATTTGTAAACATCAGCTGGCTATTACTTCTTAAGTGTATTAGTTAAAATGGTTTAGTATGATTTTTTTTTTTAAAGAGAGGAGAGTGAGAGGAAGAGAGAGAAAGAGAAAGAATCAACTTTACTTAGTTTTTTATCTGTTTTTCATTGCTCTGACACTCAGTTGTATATGGGGTATTGGGATTTGAACCCGAGGTCCTCATGCATGCCAGGCAAGCGCTGTACTGCTGAGCCACTGCTCCAGTCCTAGTATGCTTTCACTTCTGAAAAATATATTACACATTTGTGTGATACAAATAACTAGAAAACATTTGTGAAGTTCACATTACATGATGTTAAAATAAGCATTTAATCATTCATTCAACATTCATTTTTCATTTTTTCAGCAACATTAAGTGTATAATAATGTGCTAGGTATTATTCTAGATGTGGAACATACAAAAGAGAAAAGTCTGTTTAATCTGCTAATTTAATCCACTAAATTAACAATTTTTTAAATGGTAATATCCACTGTTGGTGAATTTAAAGAGAAGGGAAATTTTGTATACTATTAAGAAAGTCTACATGGGTAAAAAAACATTTCTAAAATATCCGTTTTAAAATATCCATTTCCTAGAATACTGCAACTCCATTTTCAGAAATTTATTCTTTTTAAAAAATGAGTATGAATTACACGAAAATACAAAGTAGTTCATAAATGAGTTCTTTTTGGAGGGCACCTAAATATCAAACAATAGGGATAAGGATAAATGTCATATAAAGTCGTGTGTTCATAATGCCGACTACTAGGTAGTAGTGTTTCCCCTGGAAAATGTTTAACACGGAACAATGTTCCAAATATACATATGAAAGTTTTAAAAGATATTAATTTGCTGTGAATTTGAGCAAATCACTCAAGTGATCTGAGTTATCTCGCCTACAAAGCTTAGATCCTTAAGAACCCTTTCCTTACCTGAATCTAGGTACTCACTTTTTGTTCTTTACAAAGAAAATTAGCAGTCGGTCTAGGTTACATCAGCAGCTGTTTGCCAAGAGCTGTCTTAAGATATTTCACTTAAGGATTTACCAGAAGATGCTCCCACAATAGAAAACAGGTAATTCGTAAGGAAGTGTTCATTTTCTTCTTCAGTGGCCTAATCTACCGGATACTGCGTCAGGTTTTGAAGACGCAGACACTACCCTGGCGAAGTTCGCAAGTCGGGCAGAGGAAACCAAAAAACGAAAATTAGTGACCAATGACAACAATCCCTTGAAAGATGCGATCTCCGGGGAGTAAAGCTTATCCCAGAGCGGAAAGAAAACCACGTGCACAAACAAGATACTGGAGGAAAGGTACAGCAGACACACACGGGCCGCTCTCTGCGGCCTTTTCTGCAGCCCAGTTCCGACGGGGAGGGAGCGGCCGAGCGGCCTGTTAGCGTCACCCAGGAGACGCTGTTGTCAGGAGAAAAGTCAGGCTCCTTCCACCAGCTGGTTAAGAAAGTGGCGGGAATCTACAATAGGCAGGGACTGTCGCCGACGAGCCTACAAGGGCAAAGCGACGGAGGAAAAACGGACCCTGGCGGGCACTCCCGCACCAGGGTTTCCCGCCAATCTCATCCTCCCGCCCAAGGCCCCGCCTCCCTCCCAAGGACCCGCCTCCCACCCAGCCGCGGAGCGCGCCGGGAGTTTTGAGCGGGTTGAAAGCCTATCGACGTCTCTGGGATAGACTGCCTTACCCTGCGCCGCCGCCGCCGTGTAAACGCCGCAGGCTCCTCAGTCGGTCGCCGAGCGGTAGTTTCGGCAGCACTCCTTGATTCGCAAGCCTTGCTGAAGCTCGCAGCCAGTTCCGCGCCGGAACTATGGTGCGTTGAATCCGATCTTTGGAAGGTTGAGGGCAGAGGTCCGGTGACTGGGGGAAGGTGGTCTGCGGCTCTTCTTCCTTGACGCAGCCTCGGGCCACGGGGCGCCGTAGCCGACGCGAAGACTCCGGCCGTGATTCAGCATCTCCGGCCTATCCGGAGGAGTGGCGGTCGGTCGTCAGAGGCCTTTTCGCCGCGGCTTACTTCACTTTCCAGGGAGCCTGTAACACTTCCTTCTTCAGTTAGCCTCCTTCGCCTCCCATTCCTTCAGTAGCGTAGATTCCAAGAGGTCTTGAGAGCCCCTCGTGCTAAGTATGGGAGAGAAGAGGGGGATTACCCTGGAGGCCTCCTAGTACGAACTGGACCCGTGTTTGTGCTGTGCGTGGGACCACGTCCACTTTCCTGGCGTGGCCTGGTTTTTCTCTCACCTGGAGCTGGATTAGAAAAGACCCGTTTCAATCACTTTGTCCATTCACTTAGTTACAGATGAATAAAGCTAGGCTGAAAGGGGAAGTGATGGAGTCAGGGTTACAATACAGGTCTCTGGACTTCTACAGAATCTGTCGTTTCTACACTCGACCTTCTCGTCCCTACAATTATTCTCTCAAGAACTGATAGACTTGCATCAATAATGTCATTATGGCAGTAATGGTTCTATCACGGGAGCTATTTCCCATCCACCCGTAACTTCCTGAGGACATTTTTGTGTTCATTCAATATGAATATTTACAGGTACATAGTGAGATTTCAAAGGTAAACCAGACATCTGTAATCATAATATAAAGCTGGAGATGTGTAAAGAACTCTGGGAGTATGTGTTGGAGGGAGTTGGGGAGAAAACATGGAATAGACTTAAGAGACAGACATTTGAGCTAATTTAAAGAAGAGGAATACTTTTGACCATTAGTGCCCTGTGTAAGAGAAGAGCATAAGCAAAGACAGGAAGAAAAATGGATGCATATAAACTTCAGCACTTACCTGCCCAGAGGGAGGTATGGAGAATGGCAGAGTAGGAAGTTGGGAAGGTAGTCCTCCCTCACCAATTCATGATAAACGTAGAATTGACTTGTAACAGTATAGTAATAAAATTCCAGCAATGTTGCATTAACAGAATTGCTTTCGTGTTGAATGGAAACAAATGCAAGCATGCTATTAATGTTAAGACTAGATTTGTACTGTACTCATATCTATAGGTGTTTTTTCTTTTACTTTCAGTTTCGCAACCAGTATGACAACGATGTCACTGTTTGGAGCCCTCAGGTAAAATAACTTTATGCATTTCTATGAAGAGGTTTTTCATGGCTGCAATAGGTATGGAAACTTGTGAGATTGTAGACTTTGAGAAAATGGAATACAATCATTTTGAACATTCCTGGAACTTGAATTTATAATGAAAATAACTTCCCTGTTTTTAAAAACATCATTTGAAATTTACGCTTGTCTCAGGTTTGGGAACTCTTATTTTTTAATTTGTAAAAGGTTCATGTTAGGTGACTCCATGATGTGTTGTTATTTCTCTTTAGGGAAGGATTCATCAAATTGAATATGCAATGGAAGCTGTTAAACAGGGTTCTGCCACAGTTGGTCTGAAATCAAAAACCCATGCAGTGTTGGTTGCACTGAAGGTAAGTAAAACCATAAATGCATCTTTCTTCTTTAGAAAACAGAACTTCAAAATATAAATTTCACTGTATAAATAATAGAATTTTAAGCTTATTTTTGCATCTTATACTGTCTCTATTTAGAGGGCACAGTCAGAGCTTGCGGCTCACCAGAAAAAAATTCTCCATGTTGACAACCATATTGGTATCTCAATTGCGGGGCTTACTGCTGATGCGAGACTGCTATGGTAAGGAGAATCATGAAAAAATGAAAGACATATCTCTTGACTCATAATTGATTACTTTTCTAGAAAAATTAAGGTAAGATATTTTAGGAAGTCATCTGCCTAAATATTTATAAGTTAAGATTGTGAATCTTTACTGGGTGTGGGTAAGTTACTAAGTATTTCCATTTCTTGGTTTTTGTAGTACTTTTAGAATTAAACATGTTAACACTTGAGAAGTCACTGAATAATGTAACACTTGTTAATGCAGTGTATATTGTTTGAAGATCTTGACACTTTTGTCTAATGCTTAAGAGAGAACTGAACCACGCTTACATTCTTTAATTGCTTCAATATTTATTAGACCCTTTTTTGCAAAGCTCAGTATTGGATAGTGTAGTATATAGAAAGGTGATTCAGATATTTATCATGTCTTAAAAGAACTTAAAATCTAGTTAATCTAGGTAGGAAGTGGAGAGTAACAGGTAAATTTCTGTGAGCAAACAGAAAAGATAAAGATTATTTCTGGTTGAGAAGCAATACGTAAATGAAGAGGTAGGCTGGGTGTGGCGGTACATGTCTGTAATCTCAGTGGCTAAGGAGGCTGAGGCAAGCTGATCACAAGTTCAAAGCCAGCCTCAGCAACTTAATGAGGCCCTAAGCAGCTCAGCAAGACCATGTCTCAAAATAAAATATAAAACAGTTGGGGATGTGGCGCGGTGGTTAAACCTCCAGATTCAATCCTCACCTCCTCCCAACCAAAAAAAAAATTTAAGAAGAGGGGCTTTGAGATCAGACATGTAATTCTTATTTCAACACTTAGCATCTGATATTGTTTCTTAACACTTGGCTTTCACGGTATTTTCTTTTTTTTTAAGAGAGAGACAGCAAGAGAGAGAATCAATTTCATTTAGTTTTTCTTGTGGCCTTCATTGCTCTGACACTTCATTGTGTACTTGGTACTGGCGTTTGAACCTGTGTCCTCGTGCATGCCAGGCAAGTGCTGTAGCTGCTGAGCCATGGCTCCAGCCCCACAGTGTTTTGTTTTTCAAGGGTGTTATTAAGTAGGTTAACAGAGCACTTATCACAGTGCCTTTCAGGTAGCATATATGTGTTTGTGTGTTGAGGGTAGGAGGTAGTTAGCCAGATCTAACTTTTTAAATTCATGATTTGATTAGGAAAGAAAATATAAATAATGATACCTTTTGTTTCAAGAGCTTCAAGTTTCCAGCCAGTTCCTTTCTCATCTAAGTTAACAGTATACTGACAGTATTATGGGTTTCTGTCTGCTCCTAAAAATGTAAAAGGTGTAGTACTGTCAAACATTTAACCCAGTCTATCTAAAATAATGCTATGCCAACATATAGCTGATATACAAACTTTGTTAATGAGATTGTACATGTTTGATGATAACTGAAATTTAATGTACAAAACATTTAACCCAGTCTATCTAAAATAATGCTATGCCAACATATAGTTGATATACAAACTTTATTAATGAGATTGTACATGTTGTTTGATGGTAACTGAAATTTAATGTACATTTTATACATATATCTCAATTAAGCTACTTTTTGATGGCTTAGCAGCCATGTGTCATTAGTGTCTGCCTTATTTGAGAGAGAAGTTTTACATCACCTTGGGAAATTGACTTTTGAAAAGTACTAAACAAATAGATCGGTTCTTCTAGTAAACATTTGATTATCAGGGACTGGCTAAGTAGCTTAGTGGTAGTGTGCTTGCTTTAGCATGCACAAGGCCCTGGATTTGAGCTTTAGCACTGCAAAAACAATTTTTTTTTAAACCATTAGATACAACATACACATACTGGACAAAGCAACATGGAAAGAAGGAGCGTGTCTATTATTTGTTATTTAATCCTCTAACAGGCATGCATTCCTTTTTCCCCAATGTTAACCTTGCTTGAATGTTCACAGGTTTTACAGTGAGACTCATCAATCTAGTGCCTAGTATCTAGTACTGTTTATGAAGAAGAGTAACATTTTTAGAACATGTAAAGATGTCCTCTACTATGGATTCTATTTCTTGCCATTCCTTTCATGGGGAGACTGTAAGGTGCTTTCAGGGAAAGGGAAAGAGAGTGGGTACTGTTTTTCTGGTTGAAGACCTAGAATTAGCTGGGTACAGTGGCACATTATTGTAATCCCACAAACTGGAGGCTGAGAAAGGAAGATTGCAAATTCAAAGCCAGCCTCAGCAACTAAGGGAGACTCTAAGGGCTGGGGGTAAGACTCAGGGATTGAGCACCCCTGGGTTCAATCTCTGGTACAAAAAAAAAACAGTGACCTAGAATTAAAAGCAAACTGTTGCTGGTTGGGTATAGTGGCATGTGCCTGTAATTCCAGCTACTCAGGAGGCTGAGGCAGGAGGATCAGTTCAAGGACAGCCTGGGCAATATTGCAAGACCCTGTCTCAAAATAAGGAAAAAACTGTTGCTTACAATGATAAGGATAAGAGAAGAGACTGCTATTTTCTCTTTGATCAGCCTTCTGTATTCTGTAAGTACTCTGAGACAAAAGATTTTCTAGAGCTAAGTAACAGTTTAGTTTGTTTTAAAAACCTCATATGGCCTTAGAGTTTAGCACAAAAATGTATCTTGTTACATTTCTGGTTTCCATATATGGATGTGATCCATGAAAATGTTTGGAATGAAATCAAACTTCTTTATTTGGATTAGCTCTCTGTGATTACAAAGATCTCTGAAATTACTGTTTTCTTGTTTCTTTTTTAGTAATTTTATGCGCCAGGAGTGTTTGGATTCCAGATTTGTATTTGACAGACCACTTCCTGTTTCTCGTCTTGTATCTCTAATTGGAAGCAGTATCCTTTTTATACTAACATTTATAAATGTGAACTTTAAAGGATTTTGGTGCTTAATCCTTATTTTATTAGGAATATGATTATATAATGGGTATAATTATAAAACTTGTAAGGCATTGGGTTGTTCTTTCATTAGCTATTATGAGCAATTGATATTTAAAGTTTATTATGGATTGTACATATTCCCAAAAGTCCTAGACCTTTTATATCCAAAATAAATGAGGTTCTACATGGACAGAGATCATTTTGCTTGTATGTATTCTTGGGTTTGATGGAAAGTCAAATATATAATATTGTGCCAAAGAAGTACTATTCTATTTTTTCTTCCTATGAATTATTCATCGATTAAGGAAAAAATTAGACATCTTTGTTATAATGTTTAATTTGAAAATTAAGATAATACTTTACTCCATTTAGAATAAGCTCTTTAACTAGTTTAAGAAACCCAGATACCAACTCAGCGGTATGGCCGGAGACCCTATGGTGTTGGGCTACTTATTGCTGGGTATGATGTAAGTTGAAATGGTATTGTTACATTTTAGTGATTTTTTTTTAAATGAAACAAGAAATTTGTATAATTTTTAGGTCTAAGTCAAGAATTATGAGGTGTATTTTTATTCTGTTTGTAGGATATGGGGCCTCATATTTTCCAAACCTGTCCGTCTGCTAACTATTTTGACTGCAGAGCTATGTCCATTGGAGCCCGTTCTCAGTCAGCTCGTACTTACTTGGAGAGACACATGTCTGAGTTTATGGAGTGTAAGTGACATATTTGCTTGGTTTTGTTTTGCCTCCTCCAGTCTGTATAGTGAACGAATGTAGTATCCTAAATAAGAAAAACTATTAGCTTTATAAAGAGTTTAAAAAAATTAAGCCCATGAACTGCTTATTGTTCCTTTAACACATACTAGATTTTACTACTGGTTACCATAGTCATTTCAATCACTAGCAACCCTTCCAAATTAAAAATGTGTTCCTAGCCTTAAAAATTCTTGATTCATTTGGTCTGAAATACGACCCAGCCAGAGTTGGGAAGCAATGTACTGAAATACGACCCAGCCAGAGTTGGGAAGCAATGTACTAGTTGTTATTTGTACATTCTGTTTATAACTTTTAGTTTTCTGTGATTAAGCCACATAGACGTTTCTGCATTAAATAGTCCATAAAAAGAAGTCAGTTGCAGTCTAGTGATAGCAAAGGAAGGTAAAAGACGTAAGATGAGAAGAGTGTGTTTTTAAGTGCTTTTCTTCACATTGGAAGGAGGGTTAGTATCAGGGTTTTTAACATTTTTCTTGGTTGTCTTGTAAGTTTTCTTGTGGCAGTATACTGTCCTGTGAAGGAAATATTTAGAGCTCAAGTAATATAGACAAAACTAATTTTCTTAACATTCTCAAAGCAAACTGTTACAGGATAATAGCTTTAACTTTAGGAAGAAAAAGTTGTAGGGCCATAAGCTTGGAAAGTGCTGGATTAAAGTTTAATATTTCAAATTATGCTACTTGGATTGGGAGTTTCCAAGATAGAACCCTCGTATTTGGAGAAATGTTAGGACTCAAAAGGACTCAGTGTGTAGTTGTACTCACAACTAAGACTTACAGCAACATAGTAAGGATGTATAGCTGAATCGTTAAGGAAAAAGTCCAGAGGAATCCATGCTGAGGCTTCTTTATGTTCTGTCCCTTCTCAGAAGGTATCAGAGCATCCTTGGAGAGCATGTGTGTAATATTTCTGGGCAGAGAAGCTCATTAGGAACTCAATGTCCAATGTTTGACTGAGGTCTGGTCATATAAGTACCCTCTGCTTAACATATTCCAGGCTGGATAGGAAAGTAGTAAGGATTGCATTGAATCTGTATATCGTTTTGAGGAGTACTTTGCTCCCCAAATACAGATGGTCCAACACTTAAGATAGTTCAATTTAGGAATTAACTTTATGATCATGTGAGAGCAATATGCAGTCAGTACAAACTGAACTTCAGATTTGGAATTTTAATCTTTTCCTTAACTACAATATGCAGTAAGATACTCTTGATAGAGCATCAATGAGCCATAAATCTCAGTCAGCCAAACAATTACAAGGTAAACAACTGATATCTATGGTGTATTGGGTTACTAAACTATGAAATTTGATAGTCTAGGTTTTTGTTTTATTTTTTTTAAGAGAGGGAAGGACAATGAGACAGAAAGAGAGAAGCAATTTTTATTAATTTTTCATGTGATTTTTGTTGCTCTGACACTTCGTTGGGTAGGTGATGCAGGGGTTCAAACCTGCATCCTCATGCATGCCAGGCAGGTGCCACAACTGCTGAGCCACTGTTCCAGCCCCACTTTGGATTATTTTGTTAGCAGTTTTTTGCATCAGTTTTCATAAATATTGGTGTGTAGTTTTCTTTGATGACTTTTGTTTTGATAATAAGGGTAATACTGGCCACATAAAATGAGTGGGAGACTACTTTTATATAGAGCAAATATACGGCCCACCATTCCATGGAAGACATCCTACAAAATTGAGAATGTCGTTTTCAAATCAGGATTTTGATTTTACCTAGCAAAAGAACAGGCCAGATTGAGTAACAAAAAGGTGTCCTCATTAAATAAATTAGCATTGTTATTGCTATTCAAAGATTATATGATTCCCATTAAACACTTGACTGTTATTGTGATAAGTTTAGTCTGTAATTAACACCATGATTTCAGACTGTAGACTTGATAAAGGAAGCCTCGTATGGTAATGAAATTAAGAAATAACTGTTAATTTATTAAATATAGGCAACTTAAATGAACTGGTTAAACATGGTCTGCGTGCCTTAAGAGAGACACTTCCTGCAGAGCAGGACCTAACTACAAAGGTAAATGCCATGTTTTCCAACTGTAGATAATATTTCAGTTTAATCTAATATTGTAAAAATGTGTAATTAAGATATGTATACTTAAGTGTAATTTGGGAGGTGGTTGTTATGGTTCAAACTTTAAGCTTTCAGTAAGTGATCTGATTTTGAAATGCTATTATTTTAAACATTTCTCTTTGGTAAAAAGCAATAAAATCAGTAAATCTAATGTAGAATGTCCTTTCTTTTAGCAGATACTTATATCTTTATTATTAATGTAGTCGTCAAATACATATATAGAGAGCATTTAACAGGTGCAGACATTTTCTAGGCATTGAAAATATAGTAAAGACATCAAATAGCTGGATCTTCATTGAACATTCTAATGAGAGGAGATAAACAGTATACACATACACAAGTTATATAGCATATTATAAGGGCAAAATAATGCTATAGAAAAATAAAACATTTTAAAACAAGAAAGAGTGACCAATTGGTGCAGGGAAGATGGTGTGGTAGGTGTAATCTAAAATAGGTTGATTAAATGGGCACAATGGCACACACTGCAATTTCAGCTACTTGGGAGGCTTAGACAGGAGGATTGTGCATTCCAGGCCTACCCAGGTAATTTAGCAAAACTCATCTCAAAAAATAAATAAAAATAGGATGATTGACTGGATATTGTAGAGCACACCTGCAGTCCTAGGTACTCAGGATGCTGAAGTGGGAAGATCACTTCAATTTAGGTGGGCTCAGAGAAAGGGAGAAATAAGCCCTTACTAGAGGAAGACCTAGATATATAAGCATGACCAGCCATGCTTGTGTCTAAGCAGAAAGAGGATATAATACAGGGTTTTATGTTTTGGTTTTTTTAGATAGGATAAATTAAATCACATTCACTATATGGTTATAAGACTAATCTATTGTAAAGGAAAGTACTTATGTAGGAGAAGTACTACTGCTAGAGCAATATCCTTCAATACACAAATAGAAATGTTGGCCTTGGAAAGGAAATTGGACTATTCATTCATGGTAACAGGGTGAGAAACTAAGGAAAGAGCAGAGATTGTGGGAGCTTGTGAGAGTTGTCTTCAAATTGTTTGTTTTTTAGTGAAATAAGAACAAGGTTTTCAGCTGCCAGGATAATGGAGAAGGTTAGAAAGAGTTGTTTTAAGGAAAGGGGAGACTGAATGATGTAGGAACTGGAATAATGTCCAGAAAGAAGCCACTAAGACCTCCTTGTTACTAATCCTTAATTATAGTGAGATTAGTCAGCATTATAAAGCCATTTGTTATAGTTATTAGATAATTATCATTTAATATCTATGTGAAGACTTTATAGCCTACATAATTTTTTTTTTTTTTAAGAGTGAGGGAGAGTTAGAGGGAGAGAAAGAGAGTATCAATTTTATTTAGTTTTTCACATGACCCTAGTTGCTCAGAGACTTCCTTGTGAACGTGGTGCTGGGGTTTAAACTCGAATACTTGTGCATGCTGGGCAAGCACCATAACTGCTGAGCCACGGCTCCAGCCCCGCATAATCTTTTTTAAACAATGTTTCTAGATGACAGACCTTTAGAGTTACTCATGATAACCAACAGTAAATATGAAATCTGTAAATGGCAGCAAGCACTTACTAGTTTTCCTTCCTTTACACATAAATGGTGTTAAGTCTCGAATTCAAGTACTGTATTTTTATTCTGCTTTTTTCACCTAACATTTTGTTATAAGCATTTTTCTGACCAAAATTCTATTTTTTTTTTCTCACCTTATTTTAACTCCTTAGAATGTTTCCATTGGAATTGTTGGTAAAGACTTGGAGTTTACAATCTATGATGATGATGATGTGTCTCCATTCCTGGAAGGTCTTGAAGAAAGACCACAGAGAAAGGCACAGGTATCTAATTAGTCATAACACAAGAGGCTTTCATTCTGTCATAAACTGTGTTCCTATCAACTATATAAATTCATCATTTTTGTCTTTATTATTGAGACAGTCCCATAATTAAAATAGCAGTAGGAAAATTAAGAACTGAGTAAAATGTTGAGTGGCAGAGCTCTGTATAAACACAAAAGAGAAAAAAGATTTAATGATTTGTTTATCTATTGCTTTGTAATAAGCTACTCCCAAAACTTACAAGTTTAAAACTGCAAACATTATTTCTCACAATTCTGGGGCTGACTGGGGCTCAGCTGGATGGTTCTTTTGCTTATCTCTCTTGGGGTCTCACAAGTGCCACAGTCAGATGGGGTGGAGTTACAACATCCAGGATGACTTTATTTAAATGTCTTCTTTAGTTAGTGTGTGAAGAGGATCAGCTCAAATGCTGGGTCCTCTGCTAGAATGACTGCCTTTGTGCATGTTGTCTCAAGGCCTCCTAAAAAAGGTCCCCTCTAGCAGGGCAGCAGCTCAGAGCTTGCAAAAGCTCAGAAGTACAAGCTACCAGCCATTTGTTTTTTTCTGTTTTGTTTTGTTTGTTTTTAAAGAGAGAGGGACAGTGAGAGAAAGAGAGAGAGAATCAA
>PVKS010046649.1:0-13195 GCA_004027875.1 Aplodontia rufa
CCCCACCCCAGGGCTCCCAACCCGGGGAGGGTCGGGAGCATGTGATAGATTAAATATATCAGGACACAGGTCAAGACTTAGTGGTGGAAGAAGAAATAATCCAAACACGAGTTGTAAAGAAGCGAGTGAGAAGCTGGCGTCAGGATGCTGTCAGAGGTTATCAGGCGAAACTGACGCACTGAGATAGCAGCTAGGAGACCTGCAGGTGCAGCTGGAGGTTTGAGCGCCCTGCCCTCGTGGAGCGAGGCGTAGGCAGGCATCGGGGCGCGGGAGGCGCACAGCTGAACTGCCTTCCCGGCCGCTCAACTTCAGCAGCGCCTGCAAACTGCGCGCCTAGCGGCAGGCTGGCTGCCACCGTCAGGAGCACGCGGTGTCTCCCCAGAGTGGCAGACTGGGCCAGAAAGCAGGTTTCAGTGACTCTGGAAGGGCAAAAGCTACACATGGTGCGTTCTTTGACCTATGCAAAATTAAAAACCAGACAGATAGCTGTAAAATCCCCCATATTTGAAGAGTGTTCTTTGACCTACACAGAATTAAAAACCAGAAAGATAGCTGTAAAATCCCCCATATTTGAGGATTAAATAGCACACTGCTGAATAATCTATGAGTTAAGAAGAAATTAACGTCAAATACATTTTTTTCTTGAAGGAAAGCGAAGCTATAGCATGTCGACTATGGCATACATACTCCAAAAATGTAAAAAAACAACAAAATATTATTTAGAGATTTTAGAACAATCATAAATAAAGGAATATCCCATGCTCATAGATTTTGTTTTCTCCTCAAGTTAACCTATTGGATCCCTCCACCAGGTGAAAATCTCAGTGGGGCTTTTTGCAAAAAGCGACGAGCTGGTTCAGCAACTCACACAAGGCTCATTGACCCGGAAGACAGGAGACAGTTTGTAAAAGTGAGAACGGGACTGCAGGACGTGTCTGTTTGCTTCAGAGACTGGCTGTGTTGCTTCAAGCATCAAGGTTTCCTGCTATTGGCATAAGGGTAGTCAAGAATGATGGAGCAGAACAGTGATCGGACATAGACCCCTCCACGGCCATTTTTCCATGAGAACACGAGATCAATTAACGGAGAAAGGGTGTCTCCTCTAACAAATTGTTCCAGAGTAATGACGCTCACATGAATAAAAAGAACCTTGACTCTTAACTCACACCGGAAACAGAAGCCAACTCAAAATGGACTGTAGACCCAAATATAAAACCTGATATTCTAAATACTGTGAAAGAAGACAACAGGGAACCTTTCTAACCTGGAGTGGCAGAGGTTTTTACTTAGAGTACAAAACCAAACACACAATCCCCCAAAGCCAAGCGAAACAAATCGTGAAGAAAAAATTGATTTTAAGTAACATAAAACATTGATCAACCTTAAGAACTTTTACTCTTCGGAATACACCCACTATTAAGGAAAAAAGCCACGTAAGACAGACTGGACGAAAATGCTGACAATACACGTGTCCAGGATGGCATCAGGTTAATAAGATAAACGATCAGTCGGATAGCAGTGAAAGAGTTAAATGAAGCTTCACAGAAAACGAGATAAGCAAAAGACCAGTAAACCGTAAGGTGGGATGTTCTGCCTCCCAGCTCATCAGGTTAATTAATGCCATTAAAACAGCTGCTGTCCCCCTGTCCCCATGGCGACCCAGCAGATCAAGGTGGGTGTGCTGAGGAGCACGTGGACATGGACCCTGTCTGGGTAGAGGGCTCCCAGCTGGGGGGCACTGTGGCGATTGCTTGTGATGCTGAACACTGCCCCTACCAGTTACCTATAGTGCCACACACAGGTCCCCCACTCCTAAGAGTTGAGAGTTTGAAAGAGCCCAGATGTCAACAGCTGATGATGCAGGGACACTCCCCAGTAATGACACAGCATGAGGTGCTGGCCCGGCCACCATGCACTATGTGATAGACACATCTATTTCATGGGGTGGGAAGAAACCATGTTTGCCAGGGGCAGGAGGTGACGGCTGATGGG
The DNA here is from genome assembly GCA_004027875.1 of Aplodontia rufa. Classification (NCBI taxonomy): domain Eukaryota; kingdom Metazoa; phylum Chordata; class Mammalia; order Rodentia; family Aplodontiidae; genus Aplodontia; species Aplodontia rufa. The sequence goes on from PVKS010046649.1 coordinate 1,993, forward strand.
GCATGAGAGACCCTGGCGTGATGGAAATCCTGCTTTCCTTCAGCGTTCCCGGGGGCAGTGATAGGAGGACCCCCCTGCAGATACCCAAATCCACAGAGGCTCAGATTTATTATATAAATGGCACAGCATTTGCATATAACCTATGAAATCCTCCTGTACCTTTAAATCATCCTAGATTACTTATAATACCCAGTACAATGTGTATGTTGCATAAATATTTGTTCTGTGCTGTTTAGGGAATAATGTCAAGGAAAAAAACCTGTGCGTTTTTGATATGGGTGCAGTGTTTTGGAATAGTTTTGGGCTGGGATTGGTTGGACCCACACATGGGGAACAAATAGACACAAAAGGCCAACCATATTCTACATGAGTTATCATTGTGGTCACGTGCATGTATGTACTTGTCTAAAAACGTTAAACTGATGTCATTTTTTTTTAAAAGATAGAGGGATAGTGAGAGAGAAAGAGTCAGTTTTATTTAGTTTTTCACGTGGCCTTCGCTGCTCCAGCCCTCCAACGTGTACCTGGCACTGGGGTTTGAACTTGGGTCCTCACGCATGCCAGGCAAGCACCGTAACTGCCGAGCCACCGCTGCAGCCCTAAACCAATGTCATTTTGAAATGGGTACATCTTACTGTGTGCAAATTGTACCCCCCAAAAGCTGATGGGAAAGTAAATGATGTGACTTTTTGATTGACTGAAGGCAAGAGGATGTTAGCGTATGCCTTCGGCTCCCTGCACTAGTAAAGTTCTGAGAACCACGCTGAAAAGAGCTCTCTGTCACTATTGAAACCGTGTCCTTCCCAGTTTAGAGAAGGGAAAGAGAAACAAAACAAGTGGCTCGTGCAGTGCGTTGGTGGCGCGTGGGGATTGCGGGCGGGGACGAGATGTGCCAGGGCTGCCCCGGCTGAGATGCGCAGGGAATCCGGGTGGAGTGGGGTCTGCTCTGATATTTCTTTAAAGTAGAAAGCGCTGGGGAGGATGTGAGTGCGGTGTTAGGATCGCCGGGGAACCCAGGCATGGGGAAACTGTCAGCAGACTCTCAAAGTCGGGGTATCTACGCACCACCACCCGCCGTCTTGGATCCGCTGTCAAAGGTGGCCCTGCAGCTTGGAGGTGAGGTCTGACACACCTTCCTAGCTCACTAAAGAAACTGTTTCAGTGCGGAGCCAGGAGGCTGCCAATCAGAAGCCTTAGGCAAGCTGCGCCGCAGGTTTGGTCACCTCTGCTGTCTCACAGTGGTTTCCAGCACCATCTCGGGCTCCTTGCCTCATGATGAACTTCTTTTTGACATTCTTTATCTTTTGTCCCATTTCACAGACTGATGTCCAGTTGGTCCCAAGTTTGTTCTTTGTCCTCACCTAAGCTTCACGGAGCCTCCTCAATTTGCAGTATTAAGGGCATAGATTTTTGGCTTCGTCTAGTAACAGGATTAGCTCAAATCAAATATCTAAAGTAGCTCCTCTATCCCCCTTGGCTTCCAAAGCAGCTTATTTGTGGGAGCAGCACCCAGCAGGAAACCCTTGAGCTGCATTTGGCTTCCTGCTCCCAGGAGGCCATGAGTAGCCTAATCCTCCTCCTCAGGGTGGGGCAGAGCCACCTGCCATCCACATGGGTCCCCGAGCCCTGCATGGTCTGAGCAGGGTGGCACTTAACAGCTGTCTCAGACCTTCGCTCCTCAGACCCTTGGTTCCGCAGCGGCATGTTTTAGAGAAGCAGGTGCCCCTGATGAGGCTGGAGAGAGAGACTTTTTGGGGACAGCTTCACTAGCGCGCCGTGTCCTGGAACCACCAACCCTGCGTTTCTTGGGTTGAATCACTGAAGGCAGTTAGGCCTGCAAACTTCCAGGTATACCGAGGAGGCGCAGGCCGCGGGCAGCTGCTTGGTTGCAAAAGGCATTTTGAATTCAATATGAAAACAGCCCACTCACTAATTTCCCCGGCGTTGAGGAGCTGATCTTTCAAAGAATGGGAAAGATTGGGCTTTGTCCAGCCGAGGGCCACAGTGGTGGTTGTCAGTACTTTAGTCTTCCTTGCGATGTAACATTTGCTGTTTGTGCTTTACTTCAAATATTCTGGGAAAACGAGCCCTCGCGGTGGCTCCCCAAGATGCGTCCAAGATCTCACCCTGGTACCTGCGAACGTGACCGTGCGGGAACAGAGGCGTCTCAGTGAGGACTCTGAGAAGATTTCATCCTGGGCTTATTCAGTAACTGCTGTCCTTATGTGGAGGGGAGGCTTAGGACACACAGGAACCCAAGCGAAAGGCCGTGTGAAGACAGAAGACAGAGTGGGAGAGTGGCACAGGCCACCCAGGCTGAGGAGCACCTGGAGCCGTCAAGCAGGGAAGGGCTGGAGCCTTCCGGGAGAGGGGGGCCCAGCTGAAGCCCCGACTTCCGACGTCTGCTCTCCAGACCCTTGTAGCAGTAAGTTTCTGTTATTTGAAGTCACCAAGTTCGCGGTAACCTGTTATGGCAGCCCAGGGAAACTAAGACAAGCCTGCTCACGTGCTTCAGGACACGGGAAAGCAAGGATGCAGTTGGATTTGGTATAATTCAGCCGTGGAGCAAAAATAGCGATGCGGTCTGCGGTTTCACTAATTTGAGTCCTGAAACACTTTTTACAAAGCTGGAACAGCACAGCACAGCTCCTTTGAGTTATAATAATATACCAACCTGCTTACTTTATATATTAATCTTAATACTTATGTCTAGTAAGGAAAAGATGCTGAATAATTTATCAGGCAGATTGGAAGAACGGCTTCAATTCTGACATCACACAGTTGGTCTTGGCAGTTCAATGTGGGAGGAATCAGAACAGCATGTAATTTTTATAGAGTTCTGCTGCTTGCTACCTTCTTTCAGCTCTTCTCAAGATAGAAATTCTAAAACGCTTTGAGTGAAAAACTGGGGCGGTTTTCTGCCAGGTTTGCCCATTAGGACACGCAGCCTTCTTTTTTGCCGGTAGATTTTTCATGAGTTTCCTAATTAGGCAGCCACACTCTTCTGAAGTGACTTTTAGTTTTGCAGGCAATAGGCGAGGCCCGGGCTTTCTCAGGGAGCTATTTGTGTCTTGTGTTTCAAGAAGGTAACAATGTCCCACCTCACCCTCCTCCAGTTCATCTGGGTAGACTCTGAGTTCTCTAATATTTTAGAATTTATTAATTTGTTCAAGCATTCTAGTGCTTCCGGGCTCCAGGAAATCAGAAGTATGCTCAAAGCACACCCAAGGCAGCCATGAGATAGCTATGCCCAGAGGAGGCGTTTATAAGGCCCTCTGGGGACGCCGTCGAGGAAGCTGCTCGTCTGCCTGGGAGAAATCGTCACCGGGGAAGGCTTTGCCGGGGAGGCAGAGTCATTTTTCTTTCCTCCTAGTACAGGGGATTGGACCCAGGGGCTCTTTACCTCTGAGCCACATTCCCAGCTGCTTTAAAATACTTTTCATTTTGAGACAGGCTCTTGCTTAGAGGCTAAGTTGCTGAGGCTAGCAGTGAATTTGCCATCCTCCTGCCTCAGCCTCCCAAGCTGCTGGGATTACAGGTGTGTGCCACCACCCGGATTTGCAAGTGGAGACTTTCTGTAAAAAAAGCTGAGTACCGAGGGCCAGGCAGGGCCTGCTGTCTCATGCGCATTACCCTGATTAACACTCAGACCCTTTTTTAGCAGGCGTGGTGACCGACCACCTTTTACAGATAAGAAAACTGAGTCAGAGTGAGTTTAAAGGATCATCATAAGTGGCAGAGGCGGGACTTGGACCAGGAGGTCACCCTGAGCCACTGTACCTTGCTGCTGGCTCTCATAGGCAGAAGGACCATTGTGGGGAAAGGAGAGCTCAAAGCCCTGGCTTGCTTAGGGGAAGTGTGTGCTTTTACCTTCTGAGGGTCAGCGTGCGACACTGGTGCAGTGCCACCAGGAGGGGCTGACCCACAGAACCGCGGTGGACCTGCCATTGGTCAAGGACCTCGGTCTCTACTCTGCTCCTCTTCCCCTCCTCCTCTCTCCTCACTTGTCTTTCCCTGTCTTTGGAACAAGTGTTTGCTGAAGAGAAGATGCTGGGGACATAAGAACGCACTGTCAGAAATCGAGGTCTAATTGACTGAGGAAAATAAATACGTCACACCTCTGGTTCAAAGTGTTAGTGGCTGGTGGAGCAATTCTGGTGTGGCCCATGGACGGAAGAGGAAGTCATGGTTTAAAGACCAACTCTGGTGTTGGTCCATACATGGAAGTGGATTCGCTTCCGTGGCTGAGGCAGATTACAACGAGAAGTGAATGGGTCAAATGATTTTGAAATCGTGGCAAGTCTTATTAACTACAGTAGCGATATGGGGACATCACGCAGAGCAGGGACTAGCTGAAAAGACCCTCTCTGAGGACTAATGGCATGTGAGGGGCTTTGCCACCTACCTGGCTCAGTGCTGGAGCTTTGCAGGTGTGGGCGCTGTGTTCTTCCTGGGTTAGGGCCCTGGGCACTGGGTGTCGGCCCTGGAGCCAGCACTTAGGGCTATGATCTAGGTGAGACTTTTGTGCCTGTTTCCTCCTCTGTAAAACAGGAGCTCTGCCTTCCTCCTCACCGATTTGTGATGAGAATCATGTAAGACACGTAAGATGACACGGTGCCCTCGAGCACAGGTCTCCCACGGTGTTCCTGGCTTGTTCTTTGCACTTGCATCACTGTGACACCTTGAGTGTTTGCTCAGCAGCTGTCTTCCGGATGAGATGCATCCCACCCTGAAGCCTCAGTAGACGCAGTGCTGCAGTCCTGGCAGGAGCTCCCCACTGAGGGGTACTCTGTCCAGCGTCCCGTGCTTGACATCACAAGATGTGACAGTTACCTGGGGCAGGTGGGTCCCTCTGGGCACACTGGCCTCTCTGGCTTGTCTCTAGTGGAGGCCTTGGGGTGTCAAGGTCTGAGACTCTTTGTTCGCTCTTTCTTGGTGCCTCTCTGTCTCTGCATGCCAAGCCCGTTTGTCTGCCTCCCTCACTGACTCTGCTTGCTCTCAGAATTTGTTTGTCTTCCATTTGTCCACGTCCCTTTGCCCTTTTCTCATTCTGTCTCTCTTTCTGTGTATATGTGTCTCTTTGTTATCATGTTTCTTTTTCTCTTTAGGACCACACCTGCTTGCCCTGTGTCTCCCTCCTTTCTTTATCTCTTTCTCCCCTCATCATCTTCTTCCTCTTCTGCTTCTACACTTCTCACCTCTTCTCTCCTTACTTTCTAAACCATCCACCCATCCATTGATCCATCAATCCACCCACCCACTCATTCATTGATTCATTGATCCATCCATCCATCCACCCACCCATCCATTGATTCATCCATCCACCCACCCATTGATCCATCCATCCTCCCACCCACCCATCCATTGATCCATCCATCCACACACTCACCCATTCATCCATCAATCCATCTACCCACCCACCCACCCATCCATTGGTCCATTAATCCATTCATACATCCATCCATCCACCCATTCATTGATTCATTGATCCATCCACCCACCCATCCATTCATTGATTCATTGATCCATCCATCCACACCCACCCACCCATTCATTGATAGATCATCCATACATCCATCCACCCACCCACCCATCCATTGATGCATCCATCCACCCACCGATCCATCGATCCATCTACCCAGCCACCCACTCATCCATTGGTCCATTGATCCATCCATCCATCCACCTACTCTCACATCCAACTACCCACCCACCATCCAGCGGCCTGACTGAGTTGGCAGCCAACAGGAGCCCCCTGCCAAGGCCCTCACTGCTCACTGCAGGCACCAGGGCCCGGCTGGTTCACAGTAACTACACAGGGGTGCTTATTCATATTAACAAATTTATCGTTATGAGCCTGGCTCTCAGCAGAGCTAAGTGTTTCCTCACTGGTGCCGGCAGCCCACCTTTTAGGTTTTAATTGAACAGATGTCATTTGCTTGCTAGCCCTGTGTCAACTGGAACTTGTTTAAATTTTAATTTAGCTCAAACTGGATGAGTTTTTTTTTTTTCGAACAACAGAGAAGTAATCAACAGGTTACTGTTGTAATCAAGGGAGTGCTAATGGAGGGCGGGGTGTAGAGAAAACACAGGTCATTATTATTCAGTGCTGGAGTTGGGATGTGTGGATAAACAGAGTGGAGTAAGGGGAAGGAGCACACCTGGAGCCAGGCCAGAGCTGGCTCTCCTGTGCCTTCTGCAGGCCACGCTGTCTCTGTGGTGGTCTCTGAGCCTCCCTGCTCTCTCTCTCTCTCTGACCCATCTTGCTCTGTCCAGCTGTGTTCAGCTTGTGCCTCATCTTCTATTTTTCTGTATCCACAAGGGCTGCATGTCTCCATCTCTTTCAGACTCTCTCCCTCACTGTGATGAGGCCCCTGTCTCTGGGGGCCCGCAGCTCTTCCCTTCAACCCCGAGCCGGGTGTCTGGGAGCAACCTGTCTTCAGGTGGGGCTGACACCGAGTGCCAACAGCTCTTCAGGTCCATTTTGCCTCTCATATTCTCTATTAACCAGGACCTGGAGCCGGGGGCGAATTTGCACAAGAATCCCGTATTCTCCTAGTCACTGTGACATGGTACCAACAAGGTGCTTCCAACCTCAGCTGTGGCAGTTGCCCTTGACGACAGGAAGCCCACCAAGTGCCGGGAGCATTGGTAGGTGCATGCTTTGGAGTTGGGAAAATCCCATCTTAGCAACTGTCCAAGGGCTAGACTTAGGCCACTTCCTATCTTTGAGTCTCAGTTTCCTCCTGTGTGAAATGGAACAGCAATGCCACCTCCCTCTGGGGCTTGCTCTTTTTGTTTCTGTGTCCATTGGTGCTGCTCTGGTTGTATCCATCACCTGCTCTGCCTCCGTGGTCCCCCAGCTCTGCTGGGGTCCCCAAGTTGTCACACTCCGCCAGTGACATCAGGATTATTTTTCTTTAATACTTGATCCTTTCAAAGCATCTTCCTGTCCCTGGGAGCAAATAGGTTGGATGTTACTGCTACTTTATAGAAGAGATTAATGCTGGCTCAGGGTCACCTAGGAAGTTTGTGGCAGTAGCCAGATTCCCTGATTGTAAATTTAGGGCCCTCACGTTGCCCTGTCCTGCTGTCCTGCTGCAGGGGTGGGGGTCCCCCTGAGAATGATACAGGATCTGTGTCTATCTCCAGCTGATAAAGTGAAGCATTTGTGAATCCGAGGACACTCACTACTTTGGTGTTGTTTTGGAAACTGTGGACCCTTTGGGGACAGCTCATCTGTCTTTCCCCAGGGACTCAGGATGCAGGGAACACTGGCAGCTTTGAGCCCTTGGAGTAAGATGGCCCTGGTGATCAGCAGAAACCAGCCAGGACTAGTGGAAGACAAAGGGGAACAAGGGCCTGAGGTGTCCTGGCACCCCAGGGCTGAGAAGGGCAGAAGCTGCCTCCCACTGTTTCCCCTGCCTCTTTGCCACTCTGCTGGCAGAAGAAACCCGGCAGCTGCCTCTTAGCTGATCTCTCTTGCTGTCTGGGAAGCAGTCAGGCAGAGGCTGTGCTCACTTCACCCCATTCTAAATGTTTTTAAGGAAGGGCTTCGTGTCTGGACCTATCAGTGGTGACTGGTGGGGGACAAATCCATTTTGTGTAAAATGGTCCCTGCATCACACTGGACAGCTTTTCCTGCAGGCAGCATTTGACGTCTTAGTCTACCTGCCAGTGCTGGGGGCGATGGGAAGAACAACCTGGTTCCTGCACCTGCGGCTTGAAATGGCTCAGGGCCCGATCCCCGCAGAGCCCCTGCACAGGCAGAGTGGCAGGGACTGGGCTATCTCTGCTAGTGACCCATGCTGGCGTCAGCTGGGGAGACCCGCCGTCACTCCACTGCTGGAGTGGAAGAGCCCACCCTGGACACAGGGGAGGCAGGCGGGAGCTGAGGGGCCTCAGGGCAGCCCATGAACGGCCCATCTTTTTTTTTTTAATTCAACATATTGGAGGGAATTGTTGCTATATATTCATGAGCATATGGACATTGATAAAGTAAGTTAAGGCTGATCCTAGGCCAGGGTCTCCCCCCCTTTGACCACTCTCTGCTCCCACGTTTCCCCTACTTTACCCCATGTTAGTTGGGCTTCTCGTGGGAGTTGAAGGTTCCCAGGTACATTGATAACACCCATTAATCCCTCTCTCCCCTCCCTGCCCCCTCTCTTCTCCCCCCAGCTTCATAATTATGATTCCTCCTGCTTATGTAAAAATTCACCTATGTTGAGGTTATTATTTAGCTTAGCTAACTTTCAATCTGTCTTAGATTTTACTCTAGCTTCCACATATGAGAGAAAATATTTGGCTCTTAAGTCTTTGAGTTTGGGCTATTTCACTCAGCACAATTTTTTCCATCTCCATCCATCTTGCTGCAAATGCCATGGTATCATTCTCTCTAATAGCAGAGTAGAACTCCATTGTATGTACGTACCACAGATTTTGAATCCACTCGTCCAGTGAGGGGCATCTGGGTTGGTTCCATAATTTAGCTATAGTAAATTGAGCTGCTATAAACATTGATGTAACTGAGTCACTATAATATGCTGATTCTTGCTCTTTTGGGAAAATACCCAGGAGTGAGATAGCTGGGTCATAAGGTGGTTCCAGCCCTAGCTTTTTGAGGAGTCTCCACACTGCTTTCCAGAGTGCGAACAGCCCATCTTGACCCTGGAGTGCTGTCCTATTTGAAATACCATTTTCATGTTACTCAAGAACTCTTAAAGAGCTGAATTTTGAAGTCTCTTACTGCATTGTGGATACTAAATTATCAGGATCTAAAAATATCCATTGGGTGTGTTGGGGAGAATGAGTGTTCAGAGTCATGGTGCACGAGATGTGACCGAAGAAGGCTTTTATTAAATCAAAGCCAACATCTTTGCTCGCCTCTGAGTGAAGTTCACATCCGCCTTGTAGCTTTTTAAATGAGAAGTCCAGGCATCTGTGACAAAATGCGGTCAGATTAGCTTCAACTTGAAGGCTAGCATTCACGCACCAGGGACCAGGCACATAGGTGTCAAGACTGTGGTCCAGAATCTCGCAGGCTCAGGGAGGGACAGGTGGGAGTGCACCAGAAGCCACATGTGGTCATGGCATGGGGCTTGGTGCCACTTGGCTATTCCTATAAAGTTATGTACATATGTTCTATAGCATCTTCTTAGAGGTTTGAAAAACTAAAGTATCTGTAAATCTACCTGTGATCTTTAAAGCTTTCTTCTGAACTAGGCCAAGGAATGGGGCCACAAGGTCCATTTCACAGGCGAGGGGCAGAGCACCTGGCAGGGCGGCCCGGGTGGTGGGATGCTGTGGCAGAGCCTTTGTTCCTGTCCTGCTCCGTTGCTTAGCAGCAGTGTATTTCTGGCCAAATTATCGAACACTTTTCAGCTTTAGCTCATCATTTGTAAAATGAGGATAAAAATAGTAACCCTTCAATAGTGATGTTTGAGGATCAAGTGAGATATTCATGAGAACCTGTTAAAATTTATGAAGTCCTTACAACGGCCCAGGTGTGGCTTTGAGTGCTCCATTGGTTATCAGGTACTGAGGTATATCATACAGTATGGTATAAATGTGCATTGTTGTTTGCAGAAAATGTGTGTAAATCACTTGGCACAGTGCCAGCCACTGATCTAATAACATAAACACACAATGCTTGTGCAACTTGCTCATGAAATGTCCAAGAGTAAGTCACACTTTTGAGGATACTTTGTAAACACTTTGGTTTGAATTTCCCCAACTCTTACAAATGGAGAGTGAAATTTTAAAATCAGTAAATCAATGTCAACGCAAATACTTTTTTCATTCCTGGGTTTTTTTTTTGGTCCCACTAATGTCCATATAGTGAAAAAACAAAAACAAGAAAAATCTTTTTTCTTTTCCAGCTTGAGGATCCAATCCTGAATCACGCTGTCCCTTAGTGTGGGCCAGATCCCCAATCTCTGTCTTTGGACTTGGATGGCTGAAAGTGCAGAGCCCTGGTGTGCATGCGTCTGCAATTGCTTGCTGTGGGCTTGCAGCCCTTCCCGGCGATGCTCTGCCCCTCTGGACACCGTGCCTGTTTGCCCATCACCTGTGTCGTTGTCACTGATCCCCTGGAGAGCCTGGCGTGCACAGGGTTGAAGTCATACAGCTGTGGTCCTTCCGCTTGGAAATCAACGCAGCTCTTGCATGAGTTCCTTTGCCGCCGTGCAGAGCTCTCCAGTGGAATTGGCTGTGATTCCGGCCTGACACGTCAGAGTAATAACTGGGGCTGCCCCATGCAGCACTTGATTCTGTCCTTCCCTTCACATTTATCGGCGGCAGCTCGGCCCCCAGGATGCTCTTCCTTTGTCCAGTTGCTTTCATGGTAGTGGGGACTGATGTAGATTGTCACCAGCTGCTCATTATTTGCCAGGATGCTAAACGGTCCCAGATTGGCACCGGTACCCTTCACCTTGTCTCCTGTGCCCGTTTGATGTGTTTTGAGTTGTTACCTTCTGGCTCCATGGGGGGTTTTTGGGTCATGACCATGCGTATTCCTTGCCTCTGTTTGTAAATCTGTGGTTTGTCCAAGCAGCTGTTTTTTTATACTAGAGAGGGTTTTTAGAACAGCAACCTGGGCACTAGGGGTGTTGATGGCTAACGAGGTGTCATCTCTTGTGTCTGCCCTCCCACTGAATGGAACTAAGGAAAACCCACACAGTCACACACATGTGTGCAAATACACACAGGTACACATACAGGCACACACATGGACACACACAAACACAAGGCAACACATGCACACACACACAGGTATACACATATAAACACACAGGCACACATGTACACATAAACACACATGCACACACACGTAAATGCACACAGGCTCACACACATGCACACACACCCCTGCCAGGCATAGATGTACATGCAGGCATCCACCCGAGTTCTTGCTGGTCCCTCTGTTCCAGTTCCTGTTTGCAGGATTCACTCCGACTTTTTCTCCTCTTCATTGTGAAACTTGTTTTTCTAGCAGTGAGCACCCGGCTGTCATAATCCAGCACATATTGTTTGCTCAATCCTAGACTACTGAAGTAGTTTTAGAATTGCTAGTCCTTGCTGCTTTGGAAAACAAACCTAGCCAGAATTCAGTATGTGTTTACAGTTATTTTTATCTTCACTCAGAGTGTATAGTCAAAATAATATGCCAAAAAGTTACTTGCAACTACTGGATTTTAATAGCTTA
>PVKS010046650.1:0-13195 GCA_004027875.1 Aplodontia rufa
GCCTCCAAGTGCTTCCCACCTTCTCTCTCTTAGAGGCAAGGCCCTTAAAACATTCTTTTAAGAGTCAAGGCTATTCACATTTAGAGTTCTCGTTTCTACTGCTGTACTAGAGTCCCTATTTCTGGGGCCAGGGCTACTACCTGCATCTTCTACCGCTGCTGATCTCTCCGCCGTCTCTGCTGCTGCTGCTTCTTCTTTGCTGTTTCTTCTGCTTCTACCATGTTGCTTCTAAGCTTCTCTCCTGTTTAGTCACTACTCTATTTACCCATTACATTAACCAATAGGGGTACAGTGCAAACATGTTTATACAATTGTAACAAATGAGTGGCCTAATGGTTTAGTCATGTGGTCAGGCATTACATCACTAAGGAAGATACAAGCTGGCTGGGACAGAGTTGTTTACCACCAAATCTTTTACAAGCCAGCTGGGCCCCATGTTGGGGTCCAGTCTCCAACATATCCTCCTTTTTTATTTTCTTTGAGAGGAGAAAGACAAGCAGATGACTGAGTCTGTCTTAGGTTTTTCCATTCATACCTCCCCATTCTTACCCGTCATTGGAATAAGATGCAGTGTAAGGCACCCTTCCTCTCTTAGGTGATAAGGGGGTTGAAAGGATTTACCCATCACTGACTACCAGACCCTTGAGCCTGAGCCATCCATGTCATTGCTGACTTATGGTCATCAACTCTGAGAGTAGCACAAGCTTGCTTGATCCTTTCCATGACTAAAAGCCTTTTTACTGCAAAACCAATCACAAAGCACACAATAATGATGACCCTGGTCACTTCTCTCCAGGACTTATCCAGATTGCTCAGCCCAGGCAGGCTACAGATGCACATAGATCCAATGTCCATCAAAATGTCCATTTGTTCTTGCAGTAAATCAACTCGTTGGTTCACAATCAATAGTCCAGAGTACAGGTGTTGGTCTATAGCTCCTTGTTTCGTGAAAGCCTCCGCAGTTGAGCTGGACAAAGCATTCAAAATCCGCTGTTGGCACAGTCACTGCCAGGGCTGCAGCAGCCCTGGCAGCCACTGTCATAGAGTCCGTCACTGCTGCAGCAATTGCAGCTAAGATGTCAAAGTCTCTCTAATTACACCAAAGCAGGACCGGCAGGTTTTCTTCCCTGATTCGTATCTCCTTTTATTTTTTCTCCCTAGGAAGCTACCAAAGGCTCTGAAAAACAACTTAAAAACCTCTATGTAAACACAGTCTAACTTACCCTGAGTTTTCTTTTTATGTCAAAATTAATAAACTAAAGTGCAAAATAGCCACCTTTCTTGGAAAACCTATATAAACAGCAACAAGATGATTCTGGGGCAGCTAATGAAATGGGGTAATAACCAAACCCCCAACAATTTTCTCCTATATATTTTTAAGTCCATAATGCCTTGACCCTTTTAATTTTTGTATTCTGATACAATCTTTACAAAACATTCAATATTCTCAATCACTTCAAACTTTTACACCTTTTGCATATAGAGTTATTCTATCAACCTTGCTTTCTTTTTGTGAAAGCCAGATCAGAGCAATCTTATTAGCTCTTAACTTAAAAGGCATATTTTAACAAAACCAAATATGTTACTTTATAGAAACTAAATCAAGATTACTTAAATTAACTTAACAATTAATGTTTTAACATATTGACGTTACAAATTCAGACATTTTCTCTAACAAGCATATTTACTAAGATTAATCCTTATTTATGCTAAATCTACTTTACTCATTCTTTATCCTAGAAGTATTGAAATGAAACTCAATGTTTATAGAACATTCTATTGGTTAACCACCCAGAAAAAAATAATCTTTATTTTTATGTCTAAATGATTTAGATTGAACCTCTTTTATGTACTCAAGTCACGTGAATTAAAGTCATTTGGATCCATTTTCTTTTCTTTTTCTTTTTTCAATTTTAATTTATGAGCGCTCATCTATAGGCCAATATGGTACCATGTTGGACACACATAACATACAAAAATGCAGGACAAATGTACACACAAACCATATACATGAACACAAACACATAATACAAGTGTACACACAAACCAAAGCAAATTTCAAAGACTGCAGTAAAAAAAACCCAAAAAGGAAAATACTCTAAATGCATAAAATAAGTTGAGCTCAAAATCCAAAAATAAAATGGCCGTACATATTCTAAAAGAGCATGCATTTATCCTATCAGTCTGCAGAGGATATTGAAAAATTTCACATTAAGGGAGGAGTTAAAATTTTCATGCAAGGTAAGATGCAGAGACCCAAGAGGGCTGTTCATATCACCAGCTTTTACTAAAAGGAATAGCTGGGAGCCCTGTGTTTGTATTAATAATAAAGTTTACTGGCAACACAGTTGACATATAAATGATGGGTAAAGGTGAAAGAAGTACTTTTAAGAAACCCCCAAGGATGTCTATCCGTTTCCTCACTTTCTTGAATAATGAATGTATACTTACCATATTATGCATAGTCATTAGTTTATTATTTGTGAGATTTGTCTTGTCAGCCGCTCTGGGATCCAAATAGGGTTCTGTTTGTCCTGCAGAATTACACAAACTGTACCTGTTCCCCATAACAGGACTGGATCAGGGCACCTCCATTTACCATCAAGAACATTCTTCCACATTACGAAGGCTTTTGTTTTTTATTAGGATTCCGATGCCTATCACCAGCAGATCGGCCTTCAACATCCAGGGTTAAAAAACAAAGTAAGGAGAGTCTTGGCTATTCTATCATGGGGATAAATATTCCCATCTCCCCCTTTTTGTTTTTGTAACATGATTTTAAGAGTTTGGTGGGCTTGTTCAATAATGCCTTGGCCTTGAGGATTATATGGGATACCAGTTTTATAAGCTATACAAAACCTAGTACAAAATGATTGAGAAAAATAAATAAATAAATAAAAGTATATGCGGGCCCATTATCAGTTTGTATTTGTTTAGGGATACCCAAAGAACTAAAGGCTCTGAGACAATGTTGTATAATGTCTCTTGTTTTTTAGAGCATGTAAGGATGCATACATAAACCCAGAAGCTGTATCAATGGAAACATGAATGTCCAAACTCCGGTAATGAATAACATCTATTTGCCAAATATCATTAGACAAACGTCCTTGGGGATTAATCCCAAGATAAGGTACAGGCAAAAATTGGGCACATCTATTACAGTTTTTAACAATGTCACAGGCTTGCTCCCTAGTGATGTGAAACTTTAACCTAAGGGTCATACTATTGACATGGAACTGTTCATGGAACTTAGAGGCTTGTTGTACTTCTGTAAATACAAACAACTGCCTGGTGGCATCATCAGTAATGGGATTTTCTGAACTCAAAGGCCCAGGCAATCCTGTGTGTGCCCTGAGATGTACAGGATGCTTTCTTTCCCAAAGCATGGATTGTATTTGTGAAAATATGGCAAAAGCAGGAGTTCAAGAGCTTATATAATCTGCGGTCTCCAAAGGAGGGATGCTGTTAGCTGTATAAGCACTATCAGTATAAATATTAATAGATTCAGAAGTAAATGAAGCAAGTAAGAGCCAAGATGAATGCCTGGAGCTCTACCAATTGAGCAGACTTATGAGGTGTAATTAAACACTCTGACTGTCCTTGGTATGAAATCGCAGCTGTGCCAGAAGAACCGCCATCAGTAAAAACAGTGCGAGCTCCAGGGATAGGTGTAGAACAAATTATTTTTGGAAAAATAATAGGATGTTTAATGAAAATTGAAAGTAAAGGAAAGTTTGGCAGATGACTGTCCAAAGGTGGCAGAAGTGCTACATCTAAGTACTACCCATGATTCATTATTGTTAGTCAAAACATCTAATTGTGATTTGGAGTAAGGCACAAAAATAAAATCTGGATGTTTACCCAAAATATGAGTAGTTAACCTTCTTTGGTGACACAGAAAAATGAATCCAAAGTAAGGGACCACACTGCCAAAGGACCCCGGTAGGTGTGAATTGGGATGAGATAACAACAAGTTGCAAAGGAAGGCTCAGATTTACATGATCACAATGGACTTTACTCAGAGCCTTCTCTAACCTAAGGCTATTTTTCCTTCTTTTGTGAGAAACCGGGGGATGTAGGATCAGAAGGTCCTTGAAGGATATCAAAAAGAGGCGTTAGTTCTGAAGTAGATAAAGGTAAAGAAGAACTGATCTGGTTAATATCTCTTAACAATTTTTGAAAATCATTGAGTGTTTTTAAATTACTATAGCATAATTGAATTTTTAGCGGTCAAATTTGTTCACTTCCAATACTATATCCAAGATATTTAATAGGTAATTAAGTTTGAGCTTTGTCTGAGGCTAGATGAAGATCATGCTCTTTTAGCACCTGCATTGTTTGTTGAAATTTTTCATGTAAGATGTCCATATCTTTATGAGTCAATAAAATATCATCCAAATAATGAATTATAATTAAAGTAGAGCATGATTGTTGAACAGATTTCAGTACTTTATGAAAATCTGACACAAGGTGGGACTATTGGACATACCCAGAGGCAAAATTTTCCACTGAAATCTCTGGTATGGTGTATCATAATTAATAGATGGAACTAAAAAGGCAAAACGTAGCCTATCTTCAGGATGGATAGGAATAAAGAAAAAACAATCCTTGATATCAATGGCTATAATGTAATAATCTTTTGGAATAGCCATGGGATTAGGTAAACCAGGTTGAGTAGTGCCCATAATCACCATGGTTGCATTGATAGCATGAAGATCTTGTAACAACCTTCACTTACCTGATTTTTTCTTTATTGCAAAATTAGGGGTGTTTCAAGGAGATGTAGAGGGTTCTATATGACCTAAGCTTAACTGTTCTTCAACCAATTGTCGAGCCACAGTGAGTTTTTCTTTACTAAGGGACACTGAGAAACCCAGGTATGATCATTCATTATAGGCTTAATTTTTTCAGTGGCCCCTACCCAAAATTACAACCGAGTTCCTCTTTGCCTCGCTGTTTGATTGCAACAGGCTCCACTCTGTCCTGTAAGTTCTTTTCCAGACCTTTTCCCGGGACATACCCTTGATTTGTCATAATTACTCCCATTTGTTGAAGGACATCTCTTCCCCACAATATTACTGGCAATGAACTTAAAACACATGGTTGACAGTTTCCCTGATGATCTTCCTTATCAATCCACTTCAGCACACGTGAGCCTTTTTGTGGGGAAGCAGTGAAACCAAGGCCTTGAAGGAAATTTTCTGACTTTTTGTAGTGGCCAAGGCTTTGGCCAGGTTTTCTCTGGAATGATGGAACAATCAGCACCTGTATCTAATAGACCTATCATCTCCTTTCCTTCTAAGCATATATTTTTGCAATCTTGAACCCAAAAGCAAAAATTTCTACACCCCGAAGATCCAAACCCTTTATCCCTTTTATTTTGAGGAATGGCTCTAAAGGTTTCATGATAACTTGAGCTATCCTGTCCCCAGGAGAAATGACAGAAATGCCCTTAGGAGAGGAGACCATGACCTTAATTTGTAAAGGGTGATTCTCCTCTCAGGGCTGCTGCAATCACTTCTCCCATTACTACAGGCTCATTTATATCTTTACATAACTTTATGTGTCTATGTTTCTCTTATTTCTCTGTGGTCTAATTACTTCCTTACACCACTTATTAGCATAATCCATTTGAACTATGATAGGCATGGCTTGTTCAGGATCGCCAAAGATCCACAAATTCAGAATAGGGTTCATTTAGCCCTTGGATAATTTTTGACAAACCGCCTTGTAGTTCATTTGCCCCAGGGATCAATTTCCAGGCCCTTAAGCTCACAGCCACCACCTGTGCGTAAACTCCAGGGTCATAATTAGTCTGCACATTTATTCATGCATACTGTTCCTCCCCATTAAGCATTTCCAAGTTTTTCTGTGGGAATCCAGCAGCTATATTCCTCCTAGCTATGTCCTGGCAATTTTCTACAAAATTAGACTTAAATAATAGTCACCCCCCAATAATACTGCTCATACTGACTATTATCCTCAGAGTAAAGGAGCATTTGGTCCGTAAGTCATTACTGCTTCCTTAAGCTGTTTCAGTAATTTGAAGTCAAAAGGCTGATGATACCTCCCTGTCTGGGGATCCTCAAAAACACAGGGAACCCTACTGTGCTGACTTCTTGCAGCAATGTACTAAGTTATTTAGCTAGGTCCCTGACTGAGTCATACATTGGAAGTGTTAGAGGCTGAGAAACAGCAGAGTGCCCCAGTATGAACTCCCATGGGGGAGCAAAAATTCCACCAAATTCTAGCTCTTTTCGAGGTAGACCTTGTTTAACACCCTGCTGAAAGGCAAGGGACCTCCCTTCCTGTGCTTCCTCCATGGATTCGGCTGCCAAACGGACTGGATCTTTCCGTTTAGAGGAAAAAAAAAAAAACGTTCTTTAACTAACTGCCACATGGAGAACGTCCCTTTTACCAAATCTTTAGTATTGCCAGTTCTTCCTAAATCTCGTTTCCTATTACTACCAGGGACTTCACCTAACTACACCTATACGAAATGCACGGTGGAGTCTTTGACCCCTGTACCTTTAGAGCCTTGAACCAAGCTGCTTTATAAGCATGAGAACCCATGAAAAAACTACCTCGCCCTTTTACACTCTGGCCAGAGCTTTTCCACGAGGGTTCCTCAGTTTACCAGCACTTTCCGAAGAGAGCAAAAAGAATTCCCCGTATGGGCCACCATTTGTCCAGTCCCAGCTGGCAGGAACTGGACGGCTCTCATTCAGCGGCTGACTGGGAATGAAGTAGACCCAAAGGCCCCGAGTCCTCCAAGCACTTTATTTCTCCCTTTACTGCAGCTAAAGGCCTCCAAGTGCTTCCCACCTTCTCTCTCTTAGAGGCAAGGCCCTTAAAACATTCTTTTAAGAGTCAAGGCTATTCACATTTAGAGTTCTCGTTTCTACTGCTGTACTAGAGTCCCTATTTCTGGGGCCGGGGCTACTACCTGCATCTTCTACCGCTGCTGATCTCTTCGCCGTCTCTGCTGCTGCTGGTTCTTCTTTGCTATTTCTTCTGCTTCTACCATGTTGCTCCTAAGCTTCTCTCCTGACTAGTCGCTACTCTATTTATCCATTACAATAACCAATAGGGGTACAGTGCAAACACGTTTATATAATTGTAACAAATGAGTGGCCTAATGGTTTAGTCATGTGGTCAGGCATTACATCACTAAGGAAGATACAAGCCGGCTGGGACAGAGTTGTTTACCACCAAATCTTTTACAAGCCAGCTGGGCCCCATGTTGGGGTCCAGTCTCCAACAATATATCACCACATCTAGAAACATTAAGGAAAACATAAACACATGTACGCACACACACTCACTTCTTACAAATGCAATATTAAAACAGTCACACAATTTATTTCTTTTTCAGTTATTTGACTGCAAGGCTGTCTAAAGAATCTTAGCTATATTCCTCTGTGATTTGGCTAGGACATGAAGCCAAGTGGAAGCAAGAGGTTGAGGCAATATGCAACAACATTTGTTGCTACTTTTCTGTGCTTTAAGAACATGTTAAAATATAATCAGAACTTTTAGCCAATGCATCCTGACTAAAATAAATATTTAAAACAATGACATGCAATTAATGTAGCTGTTCTTTATATATATTTGGTTTCAAAGAGATATGCATTGTTCTAATTTTCCCTGTATTGGTAAATGTTAAGAATTTCACATATATATTAAAGTAGATTTAGTACAACCGATATTTTTCTTTCCGATTCTGAGATTCTACAGCTTCTCCTTCTTGTGATCATATTTAGATTACACAAGTAGATTCCAATTAAGAATATGATCATGTGTTTGGATTACTTGGTTTGCTTTGCAACTTTACATGTGATTCTGGGTGGGCAGAACATAATTGGTTTTTTTTTTTATGATTGTTGCTATTTAAAAATTCTTGAGATCACTGACATCCTAGTCATCAGTCATTCAAGTGAAGTAAGATGGACATATATGAACTTTATCTTAATAATTCAAATTTTTCTTAATTTAACTACTTAAATTTATTGTAATAGCAACAAACTGTGTGTAGCCATGCATATATTTTGAAAAAAAAATTTAGATAAAAATTCCTTAAGCACAATAGCAGAAAAGAAAATGTTCTTAATGAATTAATTTGTAAAAAACCTTTTAACATGAAAATAAATTAGTCTTTACAGTGCTCCAGACTGATACAAATTAGGCATTGATTTCAGACTTCTAGAGATTATCAACATCCACATGTGATACAGGTTTTGTTTGTTAATAATCCATTCTTTATTCTAGGTTGCAAAGTTGAGATACAGGGAAGCTTAAAGTATTATAAAGCCAAGAACAATTCACATACCTTAGGACAAAAGCCAAATCATATTAAATATATATGTAGCTAGAGACAGTGATATTTATTTTCTAAAAGCTAATTCAATCCTAGCCTTGAAATAGAACACTTAGAACATTTCAGTTTAGTTATCATCATGGAATTGCGTTCAGAAATATCTTTTGAAAATGAAAACTTTGGGGACTTTTTCAAAATTTATAAAATTTCCATTTTCTTTCTTCATTCACAAAGATCATTGTGAGCTTCCCTTGACATGCATAAATCAATGGGAGAACTTTATAATTTATTAAATGGAACACAAGAATTCCATCAGAAACCCCTGAGACCCAAAGAAAAACAGATAATGTAGCTCACCCTGATGTCACAGTTGTGGTCAATTGAAGTGACTGAGTGTGCTGGAGGACCACTGATCCTTCTGTAATTGTGCAAGTATTGTTCACCACAAAAGTAGTGAGAAAATGGTCTTGTCCAGGCATTGTTTCAAGGTTGGCCAGTAATGCTTCTTTCTGTCTCCTTTCTTGGAGCAGTTCAGCACTGACCTCCTCTAGCCTCTACTTTATCCTTCAAAATCAATGGAAAAGAAAATCATTAGTTTCTCAGTTTCCTAAATATAATGCATTTCTAAAAATTGTAAGACATATCAATGGAATTATTAATCCAACAGTGTCTTAATATTGAAAATGTGTTATAGCAAACCTCCTGTGTACAGTAAATTAGAAGTTTGACATTATTCTAAAGAAATACATCTATTTCCATAGGAATTGCTAACTACTAATTCAAACGAAGGAAGAGGCACATAAATGGCTATCACTATCAATGACTTTTGGTGAACAAGTGATATTACTGCCCTCTGGAATATCTCCACCTGTAAGGGCCCAGAGGATGCCATTAGAACTATTGTATTAGGGAAGAGGGAATGGGAAGATGGAGATGGAGGTACTGGGGGTTGTTAATCAAATTGTATTACTGCATTGTGTGCATATGTGAATATGAGACAACAAATCACATTCTTATGCACAATAATAATGGAGCAATAAAAAATAAATAAGAAAGAAGTACTGTATTTAAAGAGGAACTGTGAGACAATGCATATGTTAATTTACCTAACTGTACTGGCCATCTTAGTATGGAGAAGTTTATTAAAACATTACATTAAACATTTAAACATATACACTGAAAAATGAGAATTAATTAGGTACACTAGAAATATTTTATTTAAAGAAACAGTCAGTGCATTTCATAAAATGACCCTCAAAGGCATTGTCAAGCATTTGCTCTCACCATTTGCACATTGTACCCAATCCTTGGAGGAAATTGAGCATCTGGCCCTGAGAAAAAGTTCTGAGGATCAATCTCCAGAGTAAGACCAGATAGCTGAGATGGTGATAAGAAGGAAGTGAAACAACTCAGAAGGCAGCTCATAAAATGATTATCAAGGCATTGGAGGAAGAACAAGCCTAAGCACCTCACACTGACAAGAAATTAATTTAAACCACTTTGTGATTTTCTCTCTTCATCCCTGTATTATTCATGAGTATTCCTATTTCCTCTATGTAGAGTAAAACAACTCTAAAGATCAGTTTGTCTCCAGAGACATTCTGGGAACAACAATAAAAATCAAATTCAACAAAATTAATTTGCCATGCTCTACAATGCACTCAAAGGAACAATGTTAACATTAATCCACTCTGAGAGCTTGAGTTGTAAATTTTCACAAATGGTTATGCTTACTAGCATATATATTTCAGGGAATGCTGATAAGAAATTGGTTATGGTGTGAATACATAGGTTAAAGGCTAAGAGATCAGTTTTAGTGATACAACAATGTTATAGAGAAAGAGATCCATATCAACTCCCATTAGGAGAAGATGCAGAAACTGTCCTGGACTCCCTTTTTAAAGTAAGTTCATTAATTTTCAGTATGTTCCAAACTAATGCTCTCAAGTCAAGTGTCACATTGCAAGCATCTCATGAATGTGATTCATTCTTTAGAGATACATTGATGAGTGTGATGATTTCAAATAACACTCTTTTCACTCACATATTTAATTCATCTCAGATTGATATTCTGGTGGAAATTTCTTCAAAAATACAGTTGTTTAAATTTTTCCATTTCAACTTGGTAAAAATACATTTGAGACATCACTTCAGAGATTTTGCACTGCATGTTTTGCATCTTATCTCTCAGGGCAGCTTCATGATGCTCTATTGTCTTCTGTAAATAGTTCTGTGCCTGTAGCAAATGTAAAGAATATATTTTAAGCATAAATATATATGAATAATGATTGTTCATTTCTCAAACAGATGATCCTTGAATGAAAATCATAATTCCAAAAGAAACATTTAGTTGTAATAATCATGGGCTCTGAAATATTTCAAGGGAGAAACAGATGATATCTTTTCTCAAGAAAACTGCAAGACAAGTTGCTCTAAATGAAGAGAGGAAAAACATATGAATCCAGATTTAATTTCTGGTAAAAGAATTCAAGTATATTGCAGATAAATTCACCTGTAAGTAATTAATCATTTCTACCAATACTTCCCCTCTTGCTCTCTCTTCACTTGCCCTTTTAAACTCTTCCATTTGATTCCCTTCTGTCATATTCTTTTATATATATTTTTGGAGGTTTAGTATTTCTTCTTCCAAATGCTTTTTTCCCTTCTCCAATTTTTCACTTGTTTTTTCATTCATTGCAGAGATGGAACCTCCTGCCTCAGGAATTGATTTTCTCATCTAGGCAGTCACAATATGTAGATAAGTTTCCACATGTTTCTGAAGATCCTCCATGTGCATCAATAGAATTATACAATGTTGTGATGAACATAGTAGGGTGGGAATACTTTAAAACAAAACCTATAGGTTTGACTTACAGTCAATTGCTATGAAATATTATCTAGATAATATCTAGATCACTAAATCTCAAGACATAAAATGATGGGATTACTGCCTGCAATCCACAACTCCCCACAGATACCAGAAGACTTCAGGTTAAAGAGGGACAGCTGATACCATACCAACAATCAGAGTGACACATAAAATCTCGATCTTTTCCACTAACCAGAGTGAAGGTTTCTATGACACTTATAGCCCAGAGAGATGCTGCCCGTGCCATGTCCACAGTTGCAGACATCCTCCAAGCACTTTGGGCTACCGAATAGAAGTTCTCACAAATCACCTCCCAGTAGAAACAGGAGATCACACACATGCAGGTGAAATGATGCTGTATCACTGGGATCTACATAAGCCAGGATGGAGGCTTCTGTTCCAAACAGAACACACAGAGAACCTTCAATCACAGGTCCTGCACTTGAAGACAGCCACTAATAAGATTATGCTGACATTACAGAGACTATCAGCAGGGGAGTGGGTACTGAGCATTCCACAACTGTGTGTGAGAGACAAGAGCCCTGCATTCTGTGTCCTTCCACCCAACACACACAGTCAGCAGATACAGCATAACAAACTACAAGCAAGCAGGATCAGACCACTGGAATGACAAATGGAATCCAGCTTGTGATAAGCTAACAGCAACCAGGGAAGTAGCACCTATGAGTAAAGAATACTATGTGGACTCTTCAAGATGGCGATCTGAAGACAAAAGACCTCCCCTGCACCCTCGTGACTGATCAGGATATCTCCGGCTTCTCACCAGTATTTTGAGGTGCGTTTGGGAGAATAGCATGATGAATCACCAGTTCTAATCTTAGCACTGGTTCTGGGGAATAGAGACTTAGGAGCGACCAGGGATTCTTTGTTCCGTGCTGCCGCCGTGGCGGCTGTGGCTGGCCCGCCGGCCGGCATTTGCACTCTCCAGCCTACAATACCAACTGCCTGAGTTACTTCTGCAAAAGAAAAACCCACACAGCTTTAAAGACAGCACTCTGGCGAGGACACCTCCTGGACCTGCGCTCTGTTGGCGGCAGGATCAGTGACTGGAAAGAGCTTTCATACAAGCACAGAGCAGCAGTTTGCGCAGAAGAGGCGGTGCGGGAACTGCAAGGCTTGTACTTTAGGCTTGCTAGTTACCACACGCCCAGCCCGCCTGATCAGGGCAAGACCTCTTTGGGATTGCAAAGCAAGCTCTAAATACTCCGGCTGGAAGCAGCAGAGATCAAAGGTGGAAACAGGACCAGAAGGCATGGCTGAAGCCCTGAAGAAGGTGTGGGAGCAGTGAGGGAAGGGGAGCATCCATTTTTAAAACCACACTCCCTCTTCTGGACTCACATCCCCCAGGTCTGCAAAAGAGGCTTATAAAACTGTGCCTGGATCCTGCAGCTGAACACAGGCAGTCTCAGCAGAAGGGGGGTTCAGGGGCCTGAATCCTCCTGTCATAAAGGATCTGGGACTGAGGAGTAACGGAGTTCAAGGCTCTGTCCTCCCACCATAGACACTTCTTTCACAGGGCAGAGGAGCTGGGACCCCAGGGACCACAGAGATCATGTCCGACAACGACCAGCAGATGGAGCTCTGATAACATATCTTCTGACCTTCGGATCCCCTGAATACACATTCAAAAAAGGTTGAAACAGGTCAGATCCAGCCGTAAATAGAAGATCCTCTCCCTGAAAGGACCAGAGACAATCATATTATTGATACTTCCAGGGAGTGCCTATTAAGTATAGTTTTCCTCAATTTTTTTAAATTTTTATTTCTATTTTTTTTGCCTTTATTTTGACTTCATTTTCAAATTTTCAAGGTGTGTACCAAGGCGATATATGGTGGAGTTTACTTGATCTCCAATATATAAAAACTCTAGCACGCTTTTTTACTTTTCTGTAATGCTAATGTTGTAGAATAGTTAACACCTACCCTCCCCCCTCCCCTTTTTCCTTTTTTTCTTTTCTTCTTTATTTCTTTTATATCCCATCACTTTT
>PVKS010046651.1:0-13192 GCA_004027875.1 Aplodontia rufa
GATTTTCTGATTTCTTCTTCTGCGGCTTTGTTGTTGGTGTAAAGAAATGCTAGTGATTTGCTGGAATTGATCTTGTATCCGCTTACCTTGCTAAAGTCACCTATAAGGTCTAGGAGTTTTCTGGCCGATGTTATTGGGTCTTCTAGGTATAAAATCATGTCGTCTACAAATAGAGATAACTTAACTTCCTCTTTTCCTACACGAATACCTTTGATTTCCTTGTCTTGCCTGATAGCTCTGGCAAGGTAGAAACCACAATTCTTCATAACAAACTTGTACCAAGTTGATATTTGTGTTATTTGCTATTTTTATTTCTTCTTATTGTGATTTTTCATATACTTATTTAATATTCAGTATATATCAGCCTATTTGGAAAGTGCTTTTAATAGATCACCTAATTAATTGCCACATAAGACCATCAGTTTAAAAAACTTACACACAAAAAGTGGGGGGCAGAGGATTTAAGATTTGTTCCTATGACTATAGGACCTCTGCTCTTGACTGCTTTGCTCTTCTGTACCCTAGATCAAGATGTATGAGGTATACAAGGACATACTACAACCTTAGGCACCCTAGGTCCAAATTGCAAAGCAATAGAAAATGAAAAGATGCTACTTAAAACTGACCTGAATTCAGACTGTCCCCAACGGGTCTGTCAACTTTTATAAAAACGAACACCTGTTGCTTGGCATCCATTGGCAGAGATTCCCTCAGAAAACAGAGTTATCTTAACATGCTGAGGTTCAATCTATTCCAAAGAGAACTGACGGCATACTAGGCAGATTTTATGGTAATTCCTTTCAACAGAAGGATTGTGTCCAGTGGAAACAAAGCCAGATCCAAAACAGCTGGGCCCAAATCACTGAAGCAGATAACTTGTCCTGTTTTTGGAAACATGTTAGTCTTGATGCAATTTGGAAACTTAGAGACTAATGATGCTAAGGTTTAGATGCGATTTATCTCTGACAAAACTCATACTGAAATTTGATTGGTAATGTACAATTGTTGGGGGTGGGACTTCTAAGAGGTGATTAGTCCATAGGGTCTTTTCCTACTGTCTTTTGGTCAAGACTAGAACAGTTCTCATGGAAACAGAACTAGTTCTTTCTAGAAAATGGGTGGTTATAAAACATAGGGAGACAGTCCCTTTGTCCTCTCCCTCTCTTCTGCACGTACCAGTTCATCAACTTCCACACTCTCCCACTATGTGATGTCACACACCATGTTAACATGCAGCCCAAGACCTTTGCCAGATACAGCTGTCTGATCTTCAGCCTTATAGTCTTCAGAATCATGAACCAAAGGAAAATTCTTTTCTTTGTAAGTTACCTAGTCTGAGCTGTTCTGTTCTAGCAGCAAAGAACAGCCGAACACAAATAGTAAGAAATGCGATGGAATGAGAAAAAGTTTTTATGACCACGCAGCTTTCTTCAATTCCAGTTCTGCTTCCTGGAAACATTTACAATGAGCAGGTTTGTCAGCTCCCCTGGTGGAAGTCAGGACCTATACACTAGCAAGGGTTGTGAGGGGGTGGGGAATGAATTCTCCTTTCCATCCTATCTTTTTTTTTTTCTTTACACTCTAAGTATGCTTAAACAAACTTACCCAGAGAAAAGTAAACACCGAAAACCTGAAATGTATTTATGGAAAAAGAACTATGCCTAAAGAGTGACTAAGCAATAACAGACCTTCAGTGGATTTTTTTTTTTTAAAGAGAGAAAGTGAGAGCAAGAGAAAGAGAGAATCACTTTTATTTAGTTCTTCATTGTGTACAAGGTGTGAGGTTTGAACTCACATTCTCACGCATGCCAGGCAAGCATATTAATCCCTGAGCCACTGCTCCAGCCGCTTTCAGTGAATTTGTGAACTTGATTCCTAATGGTCTCAATGCTGCCTGCTCAAGCCAAAGTGCCAACCACGCATGGTGCTTCTAGTAAGAATTTAGTAAAACTTTGAGTAAGGATAGGATACCATACAACATACAACAAAGTAAAATACATGTACATTAGTATATATGAGTGTATTGAGGAAAATAAAACTAAATCCAATTTTATGTTTAAATAGTCCTTTTTAAGTTGCCCAAGAAAGAAATATAAATATCCATAGAATGAGAGAATGCTGGTATGACTGCCTAGCTTGTTCAAGTCAGTTCTGCTTTCTGGAAGCATTTACAACAGAAGAAAAGTTAATAAGCTCCCCTGGTGGTAGTCAGGGCATATACACTAGAGAGGGGGAAGAATGAATTCTTATTTCCATCCAATCTGTTTTTCCTTTTCACTATAATGAGACATGCCAAGTACTCCTATTATAGTAATTTAGCATAATATATATGGTGAGATGACCCTGACACTAGGCAAAGCAATGAGTGTGTCTATTTCTCAAATAATTGAAAAACAGATACTGAAACATTTTCTTTAGAAATGGATCATTAGATTGTCTATACAGCATGCTGACTTGTGGAACACTTAAGAAACAATGCCACCTGTATTTATATATTTCTGGACAGGTACAGCTGACAGTGTAAACTCATTTTATGGGATTGCTAAAACAGCTGCAGGAAAGAGATAAAGACATTTTATCATTTTAATTTGCTATCACCTAAACATAACGGCAGTGTAACAGAATTGCCTAGGATTATTGAAAATCATCTGTCATCAGAATTGATGGTATTTACCAAAGCAGTTTCACTAGCAAACTTGAGACTGTTCTTGGCTTTGAAAAATAAAAATCTACTTGCACACCAGGTGAAAATGCCCTTGGTTCTACTTGTGATAATAAATAAGAATAGCATCAAACACAATAAAACTGATTTTGGATAAAGAACATTATTCTTCTGAATAGCAAATAATTATCCTAGAAAGACAGACCAGAAGAACGTATAGACAGACTTTCTGATTTAATAGAATTACTATTAAAGCCATAGTTATGCCTAGATTTAAAAAGCATCTTAAATATTATTCACCACAAATAACTATTTATGCACTTGTTATCATATGTTAAAAGCCAACAATCTTGATACACTGAAAAGAGAGAAATTTATTCCTAGAGCCTGATTTTCAGTTTTAATCTGGATCATTTTTATGTTGGAATTTAAACCAAACAAATATCTTAAGAGATCAGAGACAGATTAGTCATGGTTACAACATAAAAATTAGTTAAACTCCATAAGGGACTTACAGTAAGTCTGAAGTGGAAAGGTTACTGGTTTGTCCTGCCTATTAAGAAGAGAAGGAACTTGGCTGACGTAGGTCAAATGTTTTAAAATATGCAGCCCTGTTTCCTACCCATTCTGAAAGCTTCCGTTGTGTAAAGGATGTTCCACTCCTTTTCCAAAGCTGTTATTGCTTCTTTTTTTGTGATATCAATAGCATTCATTACTTGTAAAACTCAATTAAACATTTTATCACAGATTTTTTTCCATAGCTACAAAAGATGTTCAGAAGAAAGGCAGCTGGAACAGACATTGGTATGTACAATGTGCCAGGCATTGCCCATGGATGATTTCACATGGGGACAATCTGGGATATGGGAAAATTTTTGTCTGACTCCAAAATCTCTCCAAAATTTCTCCACCCTTATATTGTCGTTTGTGTCATATGTCTGGATAGGTTTGGAAACAATCTGAAAGAAGGGCTATGATTTTTACATAATTATGTGTGCACAGCTTTGCCTAAAAAACTATCATATATAAACAATTCAGGAGAGATTTAGTTATCAAAAGCACAACTAAAATTAAAGGACTGTCATTATAAACGCAGTATTTGGGGACTTTTACTTTGTAACATTTTTGACTTCAAGGAATATTCAAAATCTTCTAATCTGACTACTTTTTATATTTTGTTAACATTTGGTGCATTAAAGTATAAGTATATAGTTTAAAAAGTCAAATTACAAATGTCCATAACAAAATATAAATTTCCTATTCTGTCCACATGCAGTGGTTCTCCACTTTGTCTCCAAGAAATATTAGGCAATGTGTAAAGACATTTTTAATTGTCATGATTTGGGGGACAGGTTTACCATTGGTTATCTAGTGGGTGGAGGCCAGGAATGCTGCTAAGCATCCTTATGTGCACAGGGCAGATTCCCACAACGCATTTGTAACACTGTCACCAGAAACCCTGCCACGGACCCCTTCATTAAGGCACCTGCTTTCCTCTTCTTAAACTATTTTTTAATGTCTTTTTACACATTTCCACATTTCCAAATAGCATGCACATGCTACTATCATTTGCTTTGCCAATTAAATACAATATTGGTTGACTAAATTATGCAGATGACAATTCAATTATTTCCTCTTCTTTCCCAAAATATCCTCCCACAATAGCTATATTTAAATTGATAGTTAAATAAGAGTTGGTTTTTATATAAAATT
This sequence comes from Aplodontia rufa, assembly GCA_004027875.1. Taxonomy (NCBI): domain Eukaryota; kingdom Metazoa; phylum Chordata; class Mammalia; order Rodentia; family Aplodontiidae; genus Aplodontia; species Aplodontia rufa. Next base: position 4,376 of record PVKS010046651.1, read on the forward strand.
TTATCAATACAAAAATTCATGTCATTTTGAGTATTTGATTATTTTTACTTGTTCCTATTTCTTTGGTGATAATTAGGTGATAATTATTCATACCTTTTCCTAAGCTTTCTAAGTGAATGTTGCACATGGATAATTACTCTATTTTAACTATTAATTTAATTTGTTTAAAGATATCACTTCCGTCATTTGCAAGGTAGCTGGTTTAATACCTAGCTCCTTGATCCATTTTGATTTGATTCTTGATGAGTGGAGACAATTGACCATTAGTTCTCTAGGTTAAGCTGATTTTACTCAGCATAATTTCTTCTATAGCCATCCATTTACCTTCAAAGGCTGCAATATCATTGTTTCTAATTGCTGTGTAATATTCCATGGTATAAATGTATCAGTTTTTGGATCCATTCTTCCAGTGAGGTACATCTGGGTTGTTTCCATAGCCTAGCAATAGTAAATTGAGCTGCTATGAACACAGATATTGCTGTGTCACTATAATGTGCTGATTCTAAATCCCCTGGAAAGATTCCCAGGAGTGGAATAGCAGGGTTGTATGGTGGGCTCATCCCTAGTTTTTTGAGGATTCTCCACACTGCTTTTCAGAGGGGCTGTACCAGTCTGCAGCTCCACCAACAGTGTGTTAGTGTGCCTATCTCTCCACAGCCCCTCCAGCATCTATTATTATTTTCTTCATCTTTGCCATTCTGACTGGTGTAAGGTGATATCTTAATGTGGTTTTCATTTACATTTCTCTGATTACTAGAGTTTTAGAGCACTTTCTCATGTATTCATTGGCTTGATCAATGTCCTCTGGTGAGAAGTTTCTATTTAGCTCTTTGGCCCATTTATCAATTGGGCTGTTAGTGTTTTTGTAGTTGAGATTTTTGAGGATTCTGTAGATTCTGGATATGAGACCCTTGTCATAAGAATCATAGCCCTTGATTCTCTCCATTTCTGTAGGAAACCTCTTGACTCTTCTGATTGTTTCCTTGGCAGTACAAAAGCTTTTTAGCTTTATGGCATCCCATTCACTGATTTTTGACTTTACTTCCTTCACTTTTGGAGACATGTTGAGAAAGTCTTTTCCTACTCCCAAATGCTGAAGTGTTGGACCTAATTTGTCTTCTATCTTATCTGTGGAGGTTGGGACTAGACCCTGGCCAGTGAGAAAGTTGGTCTATTATCATGTGTTAAATCCAGATAAGATGTAATGCTATACAACATAATCGTTTTTTAGAGATATTGTGGGAAGGGGAAGGGAGGGATAAGGGTGGGTAATTGGGGGGGCACTCCTGGGGGTAATTGTAATATCCAGAATCTATACACATTTTATATTATTTTGTTAAAAACTTGTATGGTTGTTCAAAAATAAAAAAAATTAAAAAAAAATATCACTTCTGAAACGTGTATCCCCTTGTTATCTGCACTGGCTTATCTAATTTGACAGCACAACCATTTTCTTCGAAGTTTGCCCAGATCCTTGGAATTCCCTTTGTCTTCCTCTTGGATTGACAATTTTATACAGTCAATTCTTTTTCCACTTTCTTGGTTTATTGTCTTGTTTCAATGGCACACAGCCATGCTCTAATAATTACATCCAGTTAAAAAAATCAGAGCAGTGTCAGAAATGTTGGTTATTTTATCCTTACTAAGCCAGAACCTTCAAACTGCTCCAATCTGGACTCACCATTTCTCAATCTTGATAAACTGGAATTATACAGGTACTAGTTAACGCAGAATTTCTGGTAGGACCCTGATGGCAGAAGTCTTTATAACTGCTTGTGGGGGCTGGAGTGGTGGCTCAGCGGTTACGGCACTTGCCTTGCATGCACCAGTTCAACATACACACCAAAGCACCACATACACAACAAAGTGTCTGAGGAATGAAAGTCACATGAAAACTGAATAAAAAATTGCTTCTCTATTTCTCACTGACCCTCTCTCTCTTAAAAGAAATGCTTAGGGGATTTCAACATATAGCCAGGGTTGCAAACCACTGATTTGGTTGCTTCTTAAATATTTTTCAATCTTTACCCTTTGCTAATATACCCAGAAGTAGTCAGTGCTGCTTTTTCCTGCCTGTTTTTAAGACTATTATTAAAATGCAGATCTGGATGGCTTCTAGTTTCTCCTATTAATCATTTAATATTTATTTTATAAAGTCTGATGAAAATCAATCACCATTTATTGCTCCATTTTTCATCTTATAAGATTTTGTTCTTTTCTCCTTTGTTGTTATCCAACTTTTTGCATTATTTTTCCTTGTCAATAAAAATACCCTTTTTATTAGTTTTGGAAGTTTAGGGAAAACTAAATGTACTTATCTGATATACCAGTGCTATGCAATTTCAGATCTGAAATTTGAAACATTCAGTGACTTACCCTTGTAGCATTGTTAGTAGCACACTCAGGACAAGAAGCTAGATAGCTTTCCTGTCTTTGCACTTGTGTAATTTCATGCCTTGACAACTTTTGAACCAATACATCTATTGTATCAAGTTTTTAAACAAATACAATGATGACTCATAAAATTGTCTCTCTTCCTCAACCAAAAGGCACATCCATTCATACCTTGACCAATTCTATATTGGTAACTTATGATATACAATGCATGATTGAGATACAGGTAGTATAGCAGAAACAACAATTTTATTTCATTCCCAGCTTCTAATCCACTGAGGAAAGCTAAAATTAAATGTACTTAGTTAATAAGTATATTTTATATTAACATTGCCACAAATATATAGCAAATTACGCACACATACATATACACACATATATATGAATAGATGAAGTACTGAATTCTGAATATTTACATGTTACTATCCCTCTTTCTATGTATACTTCATTCTCAAAATAGAAAAAAACTGTATTGACCATGCATCAAACAAAGCAGACAAAACATCCTCAGAAATTCCTACTCCTCTACTTCTTTGCCTACGTTGGTCATGAGTATATAATACCTGGTCTATTAAGACATGAATTCCTTCTCCCACCACATCCAGTCAGTCTATAATTCCTGGAAGCATCTAAATCTCTCTTTTTCTCTGTTTATTTCCAGTGTGTCTACTTTATTTCAAATTACCATCATTTCATAATTAATCATTGCTGTAATCTAATGAAAAGCTTGTCTATTTTTATTTTGTAATGAAACAATATTTCTGTTACTCCATAATAACCCTGAAATCAGGTAGCAGTAATCTAACCCTTTAATTTTATTCTGTTTTTCAAAGCTGTTTTTGGCTCTTTCACCATCTTAGCATTTTTAAATAAACTTCAATCTTAAACACTCATGTTTCTGTCATTCCACAGTCACACTGGAACCAAAGTTATTGTTCAATACATACATATGATAACCCTGGTTGACTGTTGACTAAACTTCCCTAACACTTACTGAACAAAGGCAAAGCTACTTTTTGCATTGTATATAACTCTCTTAGATGGTTGTTTCTCAGCAGGTTCATTGAGGACATTTGAATACTTGCTGAATAATTTTTAGGGTGGTCAATGATATAACTTTGTATATGATTATAGTTTACTGATTGGTCAGAGATAAGTAGGTTTTCTCAATGATCAGGGTATTCTTGATCTTGATATTCATGTCCATGACAGCTATATAGACAGATAAAATAATTTTCACCCTTGCTATAGGAGGCTAGTTATTTAAATTCACATAGATTGTCTTTTATGAATTATTTCTTGTATGTTATAGAATATAGATCAAAATTTATTTCTTTATATTTGGGCTTCCGATTTTTCAGCAAAATTTGATGGAAAAACTATGATTTATCTCTTAATTTGCCTTTGCGTATTTTGCAAAAATTTGCAGACTACACATCTGTGGTCTATTTTGAGCTCTCTATTGTACTCCATTGAATTATTTTTCTGTTCTTAAAATGAAACAATATTTTTAATTATATAAACCTTGAAATCAGGTAGCATTAATATAACTCTTTAATTATGTTCTTTTTCAAAGTTGTTTTGGCTATTTAGTTGTCTTGGTATTTTTAAATAAATTCCTTATAAATTTTAGAATAAGGTTGTAAATTTCTAAAACTATTAGGATTTGACTGAAATTGTATTACATCTATAAATCAGTTGGAGGCAAATTGATGTCTTAATAATTTTGGTGGTCACCACACCTGTTATAACCATGTATATTCAATAATTTTAGCACTATTCTGTAAATTTTCAGTGTACATGTTTACCATAAATTTCAGCCTATATATTTCTATGTATTTCATGTTCTCTCTGCTTATTTATTTCTATTATATAGTTGTACAATTAATTCTGCATACTGGTGTCTTTTGCATCATTACTAAACACACAGGATATTTTTCTTAATGTCCATGAGATTTATTTCATAGATTATCATGTCTTCTGCAAAGAACTTTATTTTACTTTTTTATAAATTTGAATGCTTTCTGTTCACTTAATATTTCCTTGCCTTATTTTCTGGATGAACTCTCCAGTGCAATGTGAAATACAGGTAGAAAGAATGGACAGCCTTGATTTATTCCTGATTGTGAGGCAAAATATTTGATATTTTTCCATTAAATATGACAATAGGGACTGAATATTTAGCTTAGTGGTAGAGCACTTACCTAGCACAAGTGAGGCCATGTATTCAATCCCTATAATGATAATAATTAGTGACAATAATAATAATAATAAATGTTTCCTGTATTTTTTCAAAGATGCTTCTTATCAGTTTGATAAAGATACATCCTATGCCTAGATTTCTGAGTGTTTTAAACAAAAATAGATCTTGGATATTGTCAAATATTTTTCAGAATTTATTGTGATGATGCTACAGTTTTCCACTTTTTGTTTGTTTATGTGATCATGAATTACAATGATTAATTTTCAGGTGTAAAACTAACTTTGCATTCCCATGACAAGACTCTTATTTGGTCATGATATATTAAATTTTTATGTATGTAATATTTGCTATTGGATTTGCTAAATTTTAAAAAATATTTTGAATCTGTTTATAAGGGGTGTTGTTCTAAAGACATTTTTTCTTGTGAAAGCTTTTCCTTATTTTCAGATCTGGGTAATGTTGGCCTCACTGATAAATTAGAAAGTGGTCCCTCCTCTTCAATTATGCATAAGAGATAGTATAGAACTAACACTATTTCTTACTTAAATGATTGATAGAATTCACCAGCAAAGGTATCATGGATTTGAATTTCCTTTCTATGTAGATGTGTACCTACAAATTAAAATTATTTTATAAGTAAAAGGCTAGAAGTTTATTTGCCTCTTCTTGAGGGAGCTTTGGCCATTTGCACCTTGAAAGGAATTTCTACATTTTACCCTGGTTGATCCTCCAGATCCTCATCTATGTCTCCCCATTTCAGGCTGTTTATGAATCACTGAACCACTGCCCATCACTCTCACGGAAGGAAATTAGAACCACTGTGGGACAATGACCAAAGTCCTTCATTTTCTGTTCTCTGTTGTGATGAAAACATTTGTGTCATAGATTTTGTCTGTTTTTTTTTTTTGTACTGCTGTTTCAGATAGGCAAGTAAATCCAGTTTTTGTTACTCTACTTTTCCCAGAAAGAAAGTTAAAATTTGCTGTAAACATATTTTAAAAATAGAGGTTCCTTGATGGATGCCCTAGCAAGTTAGTACCAAAATGGCTATATAAGAAATCAAGTTAATAGAATGCAAACAGTAAACATGCAAGTCTGTTCACTAAAATATTGTTTCTCTGTACATTTTAGAATTTTCTTAATGAAATATTACATAAAAGTTAACAAATGAGACTAATTAGAATTATAATAATCCTATAAATTAATAAGATTGTATTATATATTTTCATGAAAGTACATGTTTATCCTAATATTAATATTTAAATTTGATAAGAATTTATATGCACAAAATAATTTTCTTCTATATTTTATATTGACATTAGGAATTTTTTTTAAAAAAGATGGAAAGGGACAGTGAGAGAGAGAGAAAGAGAGAATCAATTTTATTTAGTTTTTCACATGGCTTTTGTTGCTGCAACACTTCATTGTGTATGTGGTACTGGGTTTGAACTTGCCTTCCTGCACATGCCAGGCAAGCGCTGTAACTGCTGAGCCACTGCTCCAGCCCCGACATTAGGAATTTTTCACAATAATATTCATTTGTGTAGTATTCAGACTTAAAATGAGTTTTACTAGAATTAAAAATTAGTATAATGAATATCATTTACAAAAAACTTAATTCTTTTATTTTCAGGTTGCAAACAATTTTTGTTTTTTGACTCTGAATCTGAGTTCCTTTGACATAAGATTTAAATTTTATGAGTTCATTGATATCACACATGATTATACAAAGATTATATGACTGATATTTATTGACTATGTATGTCTGCAGTGTTGTTTCTGTATATGTTTCTTTTTTTTATCAAGGAGTTGAGTGGTTGCACAATCATGAATGCATATAAAGTAGCAATATGATACACATTTGATTCTAAACCAAAGTTAAACCCCACATTGCCCACACCCTGGTGATTCTTCTCTCTTATGCGCTTATAACAGATATAAATGCATATATATATGCATTTATATAAATAAAGGATTATGGATTTTCCAGAATTAAATGATTCCAAGTTTTATTTGATTTCTTGGGGCGTTAAAAAGTATGCTACATTGTTGGTTGTCTCCCTAGATTCCTCCCTATCTTCCTTTCTTCACCCATTCCTATGTCTCTCCCCTGCCCTCTCCCCTCACCCCACATTTCTATGGTTCCCCCAGATTATATATTGCTATGCCTTTGATGGGTCTAATACATGAATTTGACTACCTTTTACCTAAGCCTGGGTTTAGCTCTATCTTCCACAAATGAGGGAAAACATTCAACCCTTGACTCTCTGAGTTTGGCCAACTTTGCTCAGCATGGGTTCTTCTATTGTAATCCATTTACCTTCAAAGGTCACAATATTGTTGATTCTAATACCTGAGTAGAACTCCATTGTGTATATACACCAGAGCTTTTGTATCTTTTCATCCAATGAGGGAACTCTGGGTTGATTCCATAATTTAGCTATTGTAAATGTAACTGTTATTAACATTGATTTGGCTGTGTCATTGAAATGTGCTGATTCTAACTCCTCTGGGAAATAGGCAGAAGAAAGATAACTGGTTTTTATGGTGGATCCCACCCTAATTGTTTGAGGAGTCTCCACACTGCTTTGCAGATCAGCTCTAGAACTCTGCAGTTCCACTAACAGTGGGCTAGTGTTCCTGTCTCCACACAATCCCTTACTGTTCATATTCTTGATCATTGCCAGTCTGCTGGAGTGAAGTGAAATATTAATATAGTTTTGATTTGCATTTCTATAATTACTAGTGATTTAGAACATTTTGTTTTGTATTCATTGGCTTGCTCTATTTCCTCTGTTGAGAGTTTCTATTTAGTTCTCAGGCCCATTTATTGATTGGATTGTTTGTGTTTTTGATATCAAATTTTTTGTGTTCTTTGAAAATTTTGTATATTAGTCCCCTGTTGGAGGATTCACAGGCCAAGTTTATCTACTATTGTGTAGGTTCTCTCATGACAGTTTTGACCAATACTTTGGCTGCGAAAAATCTTTTGAATTTAATGGCACCCCATTCATTAATTCTTGACTTTAATATTTTCGCTTTAGGAGTCTGGTTGAGGAAGTTGTTGCCAACTCCCATATGCCAGAGTGTTAGTCCTTATTTTTCTTCTAGCATTTGTATGGTAGCTGGTTTAATTCCTAGTTCCTTGATCCCTTTTGATTTGATTTTTGTGAGAGAAAGGATCTAATTTTAGCTTTTACAAGTGGCTGTCCAGTTTGTCCAGCACCATTTGTTGAATAGGCCTCTTTTGGTCCCAGCCAACAGGAGCTAAAGACATGACCAGTAGGACCCCTGTTCAGAGGAGCCCCACCAACTTGACATCCTGTGTGCCAGTCTGGTTTTCTTTTGGATCCCACCAGCACCTAGTATATCTCCAAGTAAGTCCCCCATCCTCAGCAGACCCTGCCCAGCTGAAGGACTGGCCCAGTTCTCTTCTGGTCTAGACCCCAGTACATACCTACCACAGACTAAAGGAGCATCTCAGCCAGGACCAGCTCCCAGTCCAGGCCTCTTCTGGTCCTGGCCAAGCAGGTACCCAAGACAACCAAGGTGCAGATCTGCAATCTTGAGCCTGGATCTAAAATTTGGAACACAATGAGGACCCAGGCAGAAGCACCATCAGGATGGTGATAATCAAAGAGGTGGTGGCTGAACCAACACTTTGACTTGCAAGAAAAATCAACCTGTAGAACTGCCTTCTTTCTCTGTAGGGAATCTCAATTCAGAGATCCTGAAGATGCTCTTCAAAAATTAAGAATCAAACTACGAAAGGTTCACCTCACACAACTCCTCTAAAAAGAATGCCATGAATAGGGACAAAGATGAAAACAATGAAAAAATCATTACTAAAAGGAACTATTACTAAAGGATTACTAAAAGGAACAATGAACTAAAAAAGATATGATGAAGAGACTAAGGGAAAAAACTCAACAGATGAAAAACTATTATCAAAGAAATAGACATACTCAAAAAGGAAGTAACAGATTTAAAATCTGCAGTCAACAACATGAGAGGAACCATGGAAGAATTTAATAATAGACTAACTTCTATAGAAAACAGAACTTCAACTCTTGAAGAAAGAACTTCTGACAATAAGGACAGGCTAGAGCTAGAGTGCACAGGTGACTAAAAAGAAAAAAAAACCTCTCAGAACACAAACAGAATTTTAAATTAAATTTAAATTAAAATGTCTGGGAAGAAATGAGAAGAAGTAATATAAG